>JAKSZP010016285.1:0-63692 GCA_022478985.1 Massospora cicadina | reverse complement strand
TAAAGCTAACCCTGTTAATATGGCAGCGATAGCGTCATCCAGGGTAAGCAGGTTGACGTAGCCAGCCTTTGAGCAGTGAGATAGAACCGCTCGGCAAAACTAAAGAGGGTTTTACCCTCATACATGGTAAGGTGCATGAAAGCCTGTTTTTCCCTTTATAAGCTCTGCTTGGATCTGAATTCAGCCAAGAGGGCCTTCTTAACATCTGGCCAGATGTGCTGAGGATTCAGGTGAGGAATGATCAGCTCTTTGGATTTTATGGCTTAAACAGGGAAGTAGGTACTGAACTTTCTGTTTATCAGTGGCGCCATCTATCGCAGCTTCATAAACATACAAAAAGGAAGCAATGCTCCCTTCACCCAGGATATATCTATCCTTTATGGGTAATTTGAGCGGCCGTTGCTCTAACTTTTTGAGACGGGAGAAAAGAGCTGGCTAGCTGCTTCTCGAGAGCAACTAATCATAATTTAGGAAGAGCTGCTCACATTGACAGCCTCCATTGCCTTGATACTTTATCGAAGTATTCAGGGGATTTGACCCCTGTAATGAGCACCAGTTTGTGGGATCCACCGTTAAATGCTACAAATATTTTCTCAGAGTGAGAATCTTGCTTTTTAATGAAAGTATAAACAACGCTTTATTAAAGTTTTTTATGTTTTTTATTGTTTTAAGTAAAAAAACCAGGAAAGGTCCTTTCTCAATACTAGTTTTTCCTACTTAAGCTAGTTCAGATTTTGAGACCGTGGGTATTTGAGGCAAAAGAATGTAAAGCTGAGTTATCTAAATTTGAAATATAGGCTTTTGGCCTATCAGATTGAAGAGAAATATTTTGAGGCAAAACTGACCCATGTGGTAATGATTTGATGTATTGTTTCCAATCACCAGCGAGTAAAATCTTTTTCACCTTGGCGGTGGTCAAACTCATGTGGTAATGATTGGTTAATTTTACCCTATCATCATCGAGTAAAATCTTTCTTACCTCGGGAGGGTTCAGATCCAGGTGGTAATGATTTGTTAATTTGCACCCAATCATCAATGGGTAAAATCTTCTCACGTTGTGGAGGTTCAGATCCATGCGATATTGAACTCCTCGAATTTAGCTGAGAAGTCAGAGTAATCCTATTATTAGTATTTACCTTTTTAAGCCAATTTCTGTGATAAACCATATTTTCCCAATAGTTAAGATTCCACTGAGAATCCGCCAAGGTCTTTTCGCCATTGATATTCATATCATTATTAACCACAATATTATTTGATGATTGGGCAGGAGATGGGCCAATCATGGTAGCAGATTTATGAGCCCTAATACCTCCAACATTCTTTTTCCTAAGTCAAGAAAGAGAATGTCTGACACCACCAGAGCATCAAGTCTTTCACTTGTGTGCCAGCTCTAATAACTTTCACTGAGAATCAGCTTGCTCAATACGTTGAGGAAATGGATACTGTTGGCCTCATCAACAAAAGAAAACCCACAGTTATACCTCCTTATGCCACATGTTGCTGATGCTCTTACCTCAATGTTTTCCGCCATGGTCCACCAGCTAAAGCGGGCACCAGATAAAAGTTTCCTCGAAGCTTCCTCGCCTTCTGATATGGCTTCCTAGACTGATAACCTAGGGGCTATATTAGAATTTTCATATTTATGCTAATCCCTTTGTTTGGCCCATTTGCAAATAAAGATGCGTGGTGGCTCCCCTTTTTGGGTTGGGCACCACTAGTGCTAAAAAAGAAGCTGGCGCAGCACATCATCCTGTTACAGTCTGAGGAGATGACTAGGTTAGCCAAAACTGTCACTAAAGAGGGACAAGCGGCCAATGAGCTCCAGCCACCACTCCCTTCCTTCCAAGTGGCAGACTTGGTACTCTACTACCACAACCATACCATGCCTAGAAAGGAAAATCTTGAGTCCATCTGGGAAGGGCCTTTTGTTATCACCTATAAGCAAGGGGATGAGTATTCCATTAAACTCCTTGCTTCTAGAATTACTAATAACTGAGTGCATGGATGTTTCTTGTGACCTTGTTCCCCCTCTATCACTCAAAAGGGGGTAATGTTAGACAATTACAAGTCTTATGTATCAAAAAGAATGGTTTGGAGGTAAATGATGAAAAGATTGGCCAAAAGACCTTGGTCAATTCCTGATAAAACCAAACAATAAGGTAATACTTTTACTAGTACTTCTCAAGAAAATACACAAGGTTGGGTAGTCAAATTGCACCAACTATGCAGGAAAATAAAGGGAGTCCATCAAAGGCTCCTCAGGCCACTTCTAATCTAGTGCAATCTACACTGCGGAGACTGACCCCTTTTATAGTGTCAGAGGGGGTCCAGCAAGGTGCAAAATTTTCCCACCTACTGATTGGGTAAACTATATCAAACCTTATTGCTCAGATTTATCTTACCTGCCCTCCATCAGCCATCCTGTCAAAGTGAAGTGAGTCTCCCAAGCCCTGATAGGTTGAATCCTAATATTTCCTAATTTGGAAATTACTATGATAATCTAAACTTTGAGCTTTGACAATTAAATACTAAGCATCAAGATATTGAGATAAATTGCTTTTGTCCCCCCTCACCACATATAATAAAAAACACATAAAATTTCAACTTTTTAGTTTATCAGGGCTTTTTATTTTTAATTTAAGTGGTCTAAAAAACCTCTGAAGCAATTATTCTGGCATTAGAGAGTACTACTTCTCCTGCAGTAATATTGTTGTAATTTAGGTGCAAAACGCACCAGCAAGCACAAAAATAACCTAAAATTCAACACAACACATTTCTATAAAATTATAAAAGTTTTTGCGCTCTTTTGCTTTTGATAAAAGAATCTGACATCTGAGTAAAAGTTAAAAACACTTGTTTTTGAAAAATAAGAAAATAAAAATAAACTCTCAGATATCCTGATATAAAATCTAAGTTTTTAGAGATGTAGTACTATAATATAAAAATTAATTTTTTTGCAAATTGGGGCACTTAGAAATCATGAAAAAAGAAGAAAAAACTCATCAGGAGTAGTTTTGTCATTTAGAAGTTAAAATTAAGGAATTTCATACATATAAGCTGAGTTTCTAACCAACTTTAAAAAAGAAGAGTTCTCAATTTGACATGTATATATGTTTATTATATTTTTCTGCACATAACTCTGAAACTACTTGACCAATTTGGATGATCTTCTTTTTCAAGAAAGAGATTTTAACTTAGTTCCCAATTATGCTTTTATAAGTATTAGTCCAGTATCTGCCCATTAATTTAGTAAGTATATTAAAATGGACAGAAAATGATGGATTTCAATTGTGGAAATGTTCATCGCTGATTAAACTTAATTCTGGCTTTGGTGAAGCATTGGATTTGAAGCAACTTTTGAAATAATATTTGTCCTATGGTCGTGGGTATGTTGAAAATTCAGGCAAGTATGAGATCATATCATAACAAGCTTAAATCAGTATAGTTGGCTAACATTTTTGTATAAATTAACCAATAGAATCACCTAAAATTGATAAAATGAATTATTATAGATGGCAATCAGTAAATATAGCATATATTGATCATAGAAATCAACTGTATTTAATAAAATAGAACTAAAAGTATAGTTGTTTATGAGATACTATATATAGAATATATATAATAATTTTTTATTTATATAGAAATAGTGAGGCTTCAAAAATTATATATAAAGATAGTGGTTTTTAAAGATTCAATTTGAAAAAGAAGCACTTTATTTAGCACTAGGTGGTCCTAACCTAAAGGGGGATACACCGATCTAAAAAGAAGCACTTTTAAAAATGCACTAGTTTTTTTGAGAGAAAAAGTACTGGCTTTAATTTTTTAGGAAAAAAAAACTGAGTTCAAAAAATTGGGAGAAAAGAACTGAATATAAATATTTTGGGGGAAAAAGAACTGCATTTAAAAAAATGGGGAAAAAGAACCTCCTATAAAAAGCTACAAAAAGTATAAAATAATTAAGAAATTATGAATATCTAATAAAACCCTTTTTGATATTGGTGCTGTATTATACCCTGACTTATAGAATTTTGCTCACAAATATAAATTAGAGCTTATATTGGATTAGGTTTAAGTTTAAACTATAAGCAACTTAGAATATCCAGTGCTGATCATATATATATTTTTTTAGTACTAGATGGCTGATCACATATATATTAAATGGCTATTTTAAGCATTTTTAAAGTATGGCACCAACTTCAAAAAGGGTTTATTGAGTATCCATAATTACTCAATTATTTTATATTTTTTGAGATTTTTTAAGGAGCTTCTTTTCCCCATTTTTTATTTTGTGCTAAGCCTTAAACTGCATAATACAGATAAACCTTAAGATATTTAATTAATATCTATATATATAAAATAAAGTCGTGTTAGTTACACCATTTATAACTCAAGAACGGCTGGACCGATTTTTATGATCTTTGCTTTGTTGGATTTGTCTCCGCCCCGAATAGCAGAATAACTATTAAAATATGGGATATATATATATACTCAACACCGTGTATTCTAAGTTGCTTATAGTTTACATTTGGACCCAATCCAGACATCTACTTAATAAAACACATTGACTGACGTACTCACTAACTGACTGACTGACTGACTGACTCACTAACTGACTGACTGACTTCTGAAACCTTCGAATCTGATAGGTTCAATCTATTTGGGTGAGTGGGTGAGAATTGGTGAATCTTATCGAATCTGAATCTATCGAGTATGATAGGCTCAATCTATTTGGGTGAGTTGGTAAGAATTGGCAAATATCTATATCTATATCTATATCTATATATATATCTATATATATATATATATTCTATAAAGTTTGGGAACGGAATGCTAATATGCAATTATTTAATATAACCATATATATTTATATCAGTTCTATATAAGATCTAGAACATATATTTCTATTGGTAATTATATAGCACTTTAGCTGGGTATTTTCATATCCATTTACTTCAATTTTTCATAGGTTTTAATAAGTGGTTAGTTTTTGGCTGTTTTGTAAATTCAATAATTGGTTTTTGCTGAGTGGTGGTTTATTTTTTGGTCGATTCGATAGGCTCAATAGTTTCAGGTAAGTGATTAATGATTTAGTTAATTTAACAGTCTTAATTGATTTTGGCTAAGTGGTTGTAGGTTGGAATTTTTAATAGGTTTAATGGTTTCTGAACTTACTAATAGCTATCTACTAATATAAAAACTAAAATAATTTAGAATCTGATTGATTTGAAAGGTTTATTTTATTTGGCCGAGTGGGTTGATGGTTTTTGGTCGAATCGATAGGATACAGTTTAGCTTTGGGGGAAATTAGTTATTGGCTGATTTGATAAGTTCAGTAGATTTAGCTGAGTGGTTGGTGGTTTTGGTTGCTTCGATTGAGCAATTAGATTTAGCCGAGTAGTTATTGCTTAACTATATATAAAATCTAAATTAATCAATTCAAATCACCTGAAATTCTATAGACACCGTAGCGAAGCACGGCTAACTCCGCTAGTAGTATTATAGTAGTAAGTAAAGAAAAATGGTTTATAAGTTATGGGTGAATGTAATGATAAGTTCACATAGCGCTCAACATGGTAAACTATAATTAGCACATGATCTTACCTTGGCAATAAAGCTTAGACAATAGTGGAGGAAGCGACTATTATACAGGGTTATAAAATTGTACACCAGACTTTAGATGCCAGGCAGGCTCTTATCTAACTGGTTTGAAATTAAGTATTATAATACGATAATCCTAGTTTGTGAAATATGGTATAAATACTCAAATATAATACTAAAGTCATCATTTTGTAACCGTTTAAATTGGAAGTTCTGAACTCAATATAGTTTAGGAAGCATAAAGCATTACAAACTTCTGATTTACTATATTATAATGACATCATGCACAAGTATTTTTTAGGATATGCACTTATATGACTTCTTCAGTGCATAGGACACATTGATTCAATACCCCTTTTCTACAAAACGTACATCAACTTGGCATATGTCCGTCTAGTTAAAGCTGTGAGTCAGATAATGCAGTTAGAACACTTATCACTGGTATAATGCTAAAGTTATCTTCATAGTGCATCATCTCAAGATGCTTACGATAAACCATCTAGTACTAAAAAAGATGCTTACGATAAGGAATTTTAAAGTAATGAAATAAAATCGGTACAAAAAATCTGATTATAAAGCTATAATATAAGTGATGCAACTGCTAATAATAAGCATAGAAATTAGTGGATAAAGGAATAAAGATTAGTCCGCTTTCAACTTTAAAAGGCCTAGCTTCCGGTGAACATAACCCTTGAGCTGACGAACCATCGCATAAACCATATAGGATAATGATATCGCTGAAACAAAGATTACCAGATAGATATCAATGTTATTGGTCTTGAATGGCATGAGGTCGCCAGCTGGGATTAGATGGGCCAACTCGCATGGGGGAAGGTTATGATGAGGATGGTAAGGTTGAAGAGGGCGGCATGACTTTGCTAAGTAGGCGTGCTCTTCAACCATACTGGCGGCATGAGTTAGTCTCTTCGCCCCATAAATGGCCATAATCTGCATCATTTGTAGGTGTAGTTTAGGGGTATGAAGGAGCTGGTCAATCTTTTCTTTGAGGAAGTTAGGAGTAAGAGAGTGTCTGGATAGGTAGATTCCTACCCCTTTTGCTTGTAGTTTTGCCAAATTCTTGGGCTGATCGTGGATGTAGGACATTCCCAGGATGGGTTTGGCATAGTAGAGGGCTTCGTTAATACTTGACATCCCTCCATGGCTGAGGAAGGCGCGGACATTGGGGTGAGCTAAAATTTGCTGTTGAGGCGCCCATGGCATGATGAGAATCTTTGGATTCTCTTTGAAGCTTACCGTTTGGTTGTGTAAATTGATAGTTTTGGGAATTTGGTCAATGTTTGTTTTGCCCAGAGCCCAGATAGCACCTTTGATGACTCTATTCTCTATGGCTAGAAGAATTGCTGTTGAGATGAGATTGATGTCAGCAATGTTGAGGGGAAAAATTGAACCAAAAGCAATATATAGGCAAGGTTCACAGGAGTTGAGGAAGCTTTGGACATTGTTGTCAAAGTATCTGCTCTTTTCCAAGATAGGGCCAATTAATCGCACGGTGGGATGGATTGGATGGGCTGGCTCCATCCCCATAAAGGTATTCGCTAGAGATAGTCCATAGTCCATTTCGTCCACTAAACTCAAAGTAGTTGGCATTCCATACTCAAGTCGCTTTTTATTTATAGCTTCCTTCAACAGGTCGGTATCGCGCTTCACTTTATAAGCCTTAATTTGGTCCCTTAGCCTGTCCACGAAAGACATGGCGGAAGTGGTAATTGGGCTTGGATTCATATTTGCAGTAAAGTAGCTTGGCTTTCTTTGATCCAAAATTGACATTGGCTGGTACCCAATGACAAGAGGTTTGCCTTTCACCTTTGCCAAATCCATACACGCAAATGCCAAATGGTCGCACATGACAATGTCTACACTTTCCATCAGCTTTGCTAGACTTTTAACTTCTTCATCGTATCTTTCAGACAAGAAGTTAGCTGATGCTTGCAAAGAATTATGCCTAATTTCATCGATATCACCCACTTGGACTGTAGCCAAAACCGTTATCTTAATACCTCGTTCACTCTCTGTGCTCTTTCCGAGGGACACCAGCGTCAGATTGTAATCCGCTGCAAACTTGAGAAACCCATCCATCGCTGCAAAGGTGACTGAATGGCCTCGCTTCGCCAGCTCCTCAGAGATGGCCAAAGTCGCCGCCATATGGGATCGCGTTGCCGCTGAGCTGCGCACCAGCACTTTAAGCTTTTCATCAACCATCAATCCTTGTGCCTGGTGTCGTGAGGGCTCATAAATCCTGGGTTGATCATGACCTGAGGTTCTAGCGACACCTCGGATTTCAGTATTATCAGTCATACTGGTCGCCGGTGGCTGGTATTCATAATTGAGCATTCTGCCCAAAATAGTTGAGATGGCGGGGTGGAGACAAATCCCTAGAAATAACAACAGGAAAAAGTAGGACCAGAGTATTTTTGATGCTTTATTGAAAATTGTAAGAAGGCTTTTATACCTAATCAATTGAGAATTTATCAAAGGAAAGGTAATTTTGGGGTCTTAAAAAAGAAGATAAAATGAATAAATGGGCTATAGAGATAATATTAGGGAAGGAACATCCACCGACGGATTGACAAGCTTGATGGTTTCACAATGCCGGCTCTCGTCTAAATTAATTCTTTATTTCAATCCCAACGCTTCAAAGTCATACTTAATATGAAAGCTTAATTGCCGATCTGCTTTCCAAGCGTCCACAGTTTGGGATAGGCCACCACGATTAAAGATGGCCTTAGTTAAAATAGGAAATCTGACCTTCTATTCGATTTGAAAATTAAATTTATATTATCGATGAAGAATGATTGGCTTAGGATAGATCAACTAAGCTTTTGACTAAACTAAACCATTCCCGAATAGGGTAAGGGGTATTAAAGTCAATTACTAAACTTAGCTATAAACATGATGATTAATGCGGAGGTTAAACTTTCATCCTCATTCTCATCGGCTTGACTCAAGCTCGAAATCTTCTATAGGTTGGGTAATTAGTTTCAGAAACAAATTACTCTGTGACCTTATTTGGGCGAAGGTTATTTAAACTATTCAAGGAAAAGCCTATATAAATTAAAATAAGTGGAAGTGTCAATTGATTATGGTGTTGGTTATATTATCTGTAGCCCGCCCAGCTCCCATATTTTAAAAAATTTACATAAAGGGAAAGTTGATTTCTTAGGTTAACGTAGCAACGCCTAATTCTAGCCAGTAAAAATTCTGTAACTACAACTAAGCTTATTTACTATATAAAGCGACTGTCGATTATATTAGAAACTCTATTAACTGCCTATAATAGTATATAGAGCTTTAAGCTTTAGTATAAGATATATAAGAGGATGATAATGTATAAATATAAACTATAACCAAATGAGACTAATCATTGATAAACAGTGCATAGTTTGATTAGGCTGCCCAAACTTTTCTTTCTGCTCAAGTTCACTTTCAAGCAATTTTATTAAGTATTAAGTTTAAATTTATCACTGCCACCTGGCCACACACTTTTACAATATGTTTGCAGATCAGCTTCCTGCTGCTCCAATATGGGGTGGTGGTGCTCCACCACCTAGCATTTTCTACCCTGTGGGCAAATGCGTTCACATGGGGTCAACTAGCCCACCATCTTCATACAGCCATTTTATCCCACCATATGATTTAGTACTCCACTTGCCATATATCCACCCTTCTAGCCCCCATCCTCTTACTCTCCTTCAATCTACACTCCAATTTTGCCTCCAAGTTGACTACAGGCATTTATTCCTGTATGCTGATAAGGCAATTATCAAAAAGCCACTGCTGCATTTGCACTGGCTGGCTTTATCAATTTCTGCCCTTTTAAGGGCTATTTTGATATTGGATTCCAGACAGAGGAAGCTGCTGCAGCAGCAGCTTCTACTCCCCTTATTTTTAAAAATACTCCTATCCCTACCACCTGAACTTGCCTGCCTACAGATACCACAATGGTGGTATCCTTTGCATCCCTCCCTTCACACCTCCTATCCCAAGTTTTATATGATCAGCTGATAGTGGGGCTTATAGTATATGGATCTCAGCTCAACCTCATCTTTGTTGTTCCCTCTGGTGCAGAGCACCTTGCTGCCCCTCACACAACTGCTACCATTATCCCATACCACCCTGCCATAGCCCACAAAATCCCCCCGGGCTCATATTGCAGCAGCACCTGAGCACTTTTTGGGCTTGGGTAAATAATGGTCACCAAATTTGTCCCCTCTGTTTTGGACTTGACTATTCCAAAAAATCCTGCCCCTGAGCCACTTCCTCTGATACAGCTTTGGAGCCACATTCAGAAGGTTCTTAATGGGGTATTTTGCTGCCCCCTCCTACCTAACATTCTCATTTGATGGGACAGAGTGAGAAATTGGTCCCCACCAAATCAACCACCCACATTAACCCACCCAATTCTACTCCCACCAATTAGAGTCAGGCTTGAATCACTATTTGTACCCAAGCAACTCATTTGTCAAAAACCAGTAAGGATTGTGCTCACTGGTGCTTTGTGCCACTGGATTCCACAATGGAATATTTAAAATATATAATAAACTCTTAGTAAAACTAAGTATTTGCTTTTTAGTTTTTATTTTATCTAAGGCAAACTAGAGGAAGGCCCCCTTTTCAATACTAGTATATCATATTTAAACTAGTTCCAATCCTTGAGGCCATGGGAATTTGGGGCTAAAGTATTATAAAGCTAAGTCATCCAAATTAGGAAATATAGGCTTTCAGCCTATCATATCAAAGATAAAAATTTTGAGGTAAAACTGACCTTGTGGTAACAATTTGATATATTGTATCCAATCACCAGCGAGTAAAATCTTCTCACCTCGGAGGTGGTCAGACTCATGTGGTAATGATTTGTTAATTTGCAACCTATCATTGTTGAGTAAAATCTTCTCACCTCGGAGGTGATCAGACCCATGCGATATTGAATACCTCAAATTTGGCCAAGAAGTTGGAGCAATCCTATTATCAGTTTTTACCGTATTACCCCAATTTTGGGTATAGATTGTATTGTTCCAATGGATAGGATTCCACTGAGAATCCACCAAGGTCTTTTCGCCGTTGGTATTCATATCATTGATAGCCACAATATTATTCAAAGATCAGACTCCAACATTCTTTCTCAGAAGTTGAAAAGGAGAATATATGACATTGCCCCCCTCAAGAATGTTGGGAGGAGTGTAGGATTGTAGGAAACAGCCATGTACCCAGTTTATAGTAACTCCCGTGGCTAAGGATTTGATGGAGTATTCATTGCCTCTTTTATAGCTGATGGAGAAAGGTCCCTTCCAAATTGAACCAAGCTTACCGCTTCTTGGGGTGATGCAGTTATGGTTTATAACACCTTATCAGCCACTTAAAATGTAGGAAGGGGGGTGCAGAGCTCATTGGCAACCTGCCCTTCTTTAGTCACTGTTTTTGCTAAGTTGGTCATAGCTTCAGCTTGGAGTTGATTAATTTGGTTAGCTAACCTTTGCATGGATTTCTCAGGCTCCTATCCTTTAGAGAAGACATCCTTAGCCAGAAGAGCAGGTATGCTTGGTTCCCTGCCATACAAAACTCGGAAAGGAGACATTTTCAGAATCCGGTGATAACTAATCTGGTAGGCCATAAGGGCACTGGGTAAGAATTGATCCCAGTGAAGTGGATTGGAAGAGGCCATTTTGCGGAGGATGGAAACTAAGGTTCCATTGGCTCTTTCCACTGCCCAATTGGTAGATAAATTGTATGGAGCTGAAAAGAGTTGTTGGGCTCCCATGGAGGTAGCCAGGAGTTTGACTACTCTGGAGGTAAAATTCTTTCCATTATCACAGAGTAGCACTTAGGGGCAGCCATGCCAAGCGAAAATGTGTTGATGTATGAAAGTGGCAGTTGCCTTGGCTGTTTGGGCAGGAAGCGCCACAGCTTCAACCCACTTAGTGAAGTGGTCGATGGCTACTAGGATAAAACAGTTGCCACTGGTAGACTGTGGAAGGGGACCTACGACATCCATACTAATAGTGTGAAAAGGTTGTTGCGGGGTAGTTGGTAGATACTGGTATTTAGTCTTGAACTGGATTGTTTTTTGCACATAAGGCAGGCTTCCAAGACATCAACTATAGCTTCCATCATTCCATCTCAATAGTATCGATCCTTAAGCCACTCATAAGTTTTCTTTGCCCCTCCATGGCCTAAAATGGAGTGAGCTTCGAGGATGGCAGGTACACGTTCTGAGGGCAGGAGGTAAGGCAGCCACTTCGCCCCTACCTGCTTGTACAACTTCCCATTTTCTGCTTTGGTGTTGCACGAGTGGTGGGCTAACATCTTCTGAATCGGATCATCTTCATCCTCCCATTCATTAGGAGTCATTAATAGATTATGCAACCTTTCTGCCTCGGTATTATCCAAGTGGAGGACTGGCAAATGAGACAACCCAGCCACATTCATATGACGAGTTCTGGCACGATGTTCTATTTCATATCATAAGGCTGGAGCTTTAGAGCCCATCGAGCTAACTGTCCAGTAGGGTCCTTCATATTTTGTAACCAATTCAATGAAGCATGGTCAGTAACTACAGTAAAGGTGGTCCCATAGAGGAAAGGACGATACTGCTTTACAGCCAACAAAACAGCCAAGCACTCCTTTTCTGTTACACTGTAGTTGCGTTTATGCTTTGAAAGCATCTTACTGAAATAAGATACCGGATGATCAATACCATTTTCATCTAGTTGACCTAAGATGGCCCCAACGGCATAGTCTGAGGCGTCCATAAATAATATAAAGGGTTTTTTGTAATCTGGGTGTCGTAGGATAGGGCGTCGTTGTAGTAACTGATTCAGGGTCTCAAAAGCGGCTTTTTGTTCAGCGCCCCATTGAAAGGGGATATTCTTCTTCAGTAAGCGAACAAGGGGCTCACTGAGTTGTGAGAACTTAGGGATGAACTGATGGTAATACCCCATCATCCCTAGAAACACCTGTATATCCCACAAATTCTTAGGGGGAGGCATATTTGCAATGGCTTTGACCTTGTTCTGAGTGGTTGGATTCCTTTTTTGCGAAATGGTGTGGCCAAGGAAATCCAATTTTCGCTGAAAGAAAGTGCACTTTGATGGTTTCAACTTGATATTTGACTTACGTAGCCTTCCAAACACCTCCTTCAAATGATCCAGGTTGTTAAAGGTGTTTGAGAACACAGTAATATTGTCGAGATAAATGATAACACATGTTAGTTTTAAGTCTTGCAAGATGTGATCCATCACACGCTGGAAAGTGGCAGGTGCGTTGCACAACCCTCGGGGTAGTCGCGTGGGTTGGAAAAGACCTTCACTGCATATCAAAGCGCGTTTCTCCCGATCCTGTGGAGAAAGGTCCATTTGCCAATAGCCACTGACCAATTCCATGGCTGAGAAGAAATTTGAGCCGTATAGTTGGGCCAGGACATCATCAATGCGGGGGATAGGATAGCTATCCTTCTTCGTGAGGTTATTTAGCTTGTGGTAGTCCATGACTACCCGGTGACCTCCATCTTTCTTAATTAATAGCAGCGGGGAAGACCAAGGGCTTTGAGAGGGAACTAGCAACCCCACATCCAGTAACAGGGTGAGTTCCGTCATCATATGCTGTTCCTCCACCTTTGACTTGTGATATAGTTTTGACTGAATGGGATGGGCATCACCCACATCAATGGAGTGATACCAGTCCTTTATGTGGCCATAGTCGTGAGCTGACTTGGAGAATATGTCACTATAGTCATTAAGGAGATTATGAATTTTCTCTAGCTCAGTTGGGGTTAACTCATTCGAGATATGGACGTTTTGGTAAGGTACACACCAGGTGGTCCGAGGGTAAGCCCAAATCTGCCATTGAGCCAATGGAGTTGATCTGTTCAACATACTCCACAGGGATTAAAAATCCTCAGCCAACCTCTTGGTGTTTCCATATGATCATGTCCTTTGCGGTGAGGTTTCCCAACAGTAGAGTAATAGGTCGCTGATAGGCGGGGTCTAGTAGCCCAGGTAATATACAAAGCTCCAAAGGATTAAGGCCCTCAACACTTATGAGATGCAACAAACAGTGACGTGGGATTTGGAGCGGATTTTCGTATCAACCACTCGTTGTTCACCTGGCTTAATCACCACCTCATCTGCTGCATAAAATGGAATACCATCGCTAGCCTCCACTGAATCAGGCAATTTCTTAGTGTTGCGCCCAGAGGTGACATAATGTAAAGGCAAAGCGAAAGAGGGGTATTCAACCAGGCAGGTGTAGTCATTCTTGATGAGTTCCTTGTTGGATAAGACTAACGGAACTTCGTAGTTCATTAAAGATAGGAACCCTTGCTTCATGTTGATGATGCCTTCATACTCGATCATAAACTGAGTACCTATGAGATTATCATAGGAGTTATTATCTAAGGCCACAGCGGGGGAAGATAGGATAAGCTTCCCAATGCGAATGGGAAGAGAGGAGTAAGCGCCAAGGGCGCGGGTATTGTTTGGGCCTGTAGTTCCAAACTCCTTGGAATAATCCAGGTCAGGCATCAGTTTAATCTTTTTCATCAGCCGAGATGAGATTACATTCACTGGGGAACCTGTATCCAGGATAGCCATCACCAAGACTTTGTGAACAACTACTTCAACCTTGGTAAGTGTGCTTCCAAAGTTGGCCAACAGCGCTAAGACCTCCTTGAGATGAAAAGTGGAGGTTAATTTATGTGCGGTCTCAGGGTGAGTCTTCAGAATAGACTGCATGGTATGCCCTCACTGTAAAGGGCAAATTAAGCTCGATAGGAGCTGATCAGCGTCGCTGGCTGTGTCAATAATTGCCATACAACCTATAACTTGGTGGAGGTAAGTATCCTCAGGTATGGTGGTTTCATCTACTCCTTCGGCGTTTAGGCGATCAGGGACCTCCACTTCCGCGGGAGCTCCCAATAAGTAGTACCCAACATCATCGTAACCCCCTCAGAGTCAGCCTCAGGGGTATTCTCAACCATGGGCAAGGTTGCAATTGAAGTGGGGGAGACAGCCACGAGAGGTGGGGTAATTAGCTTCGCTTTAACCGGCATTTTCACAACCCCAGTAGTTCTGGAGGATATACCCTTAGGGCGCGCACCTATTGGCTGAGCTGAAGGGGAAACCACAGTAAGGATCTCCGCTTTGCATGAATGAGGGATGTCCGTTTTAAGTCGCACCAAAGAAGCAGGTTTTGCAGGGAGAATAGGCACAGATGGCCTCACTTCCAACGGTTCAATAGGCTGCAGCTCACCTAAAGGAATATGGGCGACATCTAACAAAGCCTCTTTTATATCACGGAAAGTTGTAAAATGGCGTTTCACTGATATGATATGCCTGGCGAGAGAGGGTTGTGAAGCTAACCCTGTTAATATGGCGGTGATAGCATCATACAGAGTAAGCAGGTTAGATGTAGCCAGCATTTGAGCAGTGAGATAGAACCGCTTAAAAAACTAAAGAGGGTTTCACCCTCATACATGGTAAGGTGCATGAAAGCCTGTTTTTCCATGTATAAACTCTGCTTGATTTAAACTCAGCCAAGAGGGCCTTCTTAACATCTGGCCAGGTGTGCTGAGGATCCAGGTGAGGAACGATCAACTCTTGAGCTTTGCAGCTTAAACAAAGAAGAATATACTGAACTTTATGTTTATCAGTGGCGCCATCAATTGCAGCTTCATAAACGTACAAAAAGGAAGCAATGCTCCCTTCACCCAGGGTGTATCTGTCCTTTATAGGTAGTTTGAACGGCCGTTGCTCTATCTCTTTGAGATGGGAGAAAGAGCTGGCTAGTTGCTTCTCAAGAGCAACTAATCGTGATTCAGTTAAAAAGAACCAGGAAAGCTGCTCACGTTTACAGCATCCATGTTAGTAACTGCGGTTTAGTGCACAGGCGTGCCCCTGTAATGAGCATCAAATTGTCAAAATCCAGCAAGGGTTGTGCTCACTGGTGCTTTGTGCCTCTGGATTCCACAATGGAATATTTAAAATATATAATAAACTCTTAATAAAACTAAGTATTTACTTTTTAGTTTTTATTTTATCTAAGGCAAACTAGAGAAAGGCCCCCTTTTCAATACTAGTATATCATATTTAAACTAGTTCCAATCCTTGGGGCCATGGGAATTCGGGGCTAAAATATTATAAAGCTGAGTCATCCAAATTAGGAAATACAGGCTTTCAGCCTATCAGATCGAAGATAAAAATTTTGAGGTAAAACTGACCCATGTGGTAACAATTTGATAAATTGTATCCATTCACCAGCGAGTAAAATTTTCTCACCTTGGAGGTGGTCAGACTCATGTGGTATTGATTTGTTAATTTGCAACCTATCATTGTCAAGTAAAATCTTCTTACCTTGGAGGTGATCAGACCCGTGCAATACTGAATACCTTGAATTCAGCTGAGAAGTCAGAGCAATCCTATTATCTGTTCTTACCGTATTACCCTGATTTTGGGTATAGATTGTATTGTTCCAATGGATAGGATTCCCTTGAGAATCCACCAAGGTCTTTTCGCCGTTGGTATTCATATCATTGATAGCCACAATATTATTCAAAGATCAGACTCCAACATTCTTTCTCAGAAGTTGAGAAGGAGAATATCCGAAACCATTCACCCACTACCACCCACCCTTCTTTTAATACCACTATTTTTGTAAACCAGAATCCATGGGATCTATTGGCTAAGATTGACAAATCAGGTAAAGTTTTTATGAGTGGGCAAACTGGTCAACCTCTTGCCAGTTCAATTATGGTCAGGCCAAATTATTTCTCTCTGATTTTGATGATACCCCACCCACCAAATGCTTCACTTCTAAACTCAATGCCATCCCTACCAAAGTAACAACCAGTTTATTTTAGCTGTAGTGGCCTCTCCCCAGTGCCCAAAGCTATGCAAAGCAGTGGCCAAATCAGTGGCTCAATACTATCTAGGGCTGCCCACACTCTACTTCCCCCAATTTCCTCAAATCTCCCTGCAGTGATATTTCTAAATTATTTGATGATGCTGAAGCTGCCATCATGCATGTCACTAAACTAGCAGATTTTAACCTATCTGCTAAAATCACCTGCCAGAGTATCTCCAATTTTGCCCAACTCCCTGATGCCTGTATTCAAGCTGAACTTCACTTAGCAGAATTTATCAAAGCTATCTACCATGATAGACTTAACAAAGAGGTGGAGAACTAATACTACAATGCTATCCACCCACACTACACGGATGCCCCAACACCCTGGCTTTCCACTTTAATCCATCTCTCCAACCAATATTACATAGCCAGGATGAACTTGTCTGCAGACAAACCACCTGACCCCCCTCACCCTCAGCCATGGCGAGGGAGCAGTTTCTGCTCCCATCTGATTTTGGTGTTTTTTTGTCTTCCTGGTTGTTCTTTTTATTGGATTGTTTTATTTTATTTTAGTTTTTGAGTTTTTGGTACTGTCCATCCCCTGGTCGGCATACCTCAGATAAAATTTAAAATTTGATTAGGTTACCTATAGATAGCATACTAATTTGACTATTTCTTGACCATGTATTTATTTATAAGAGGATGGCTGACCAGGGGACAGATGCATATGATATGTAGGGAAGAGGAAAAGATGGAAAACAGAAGAGGGAAGAGAGCGCAAAAACAATTGAACTCAGAAGATACGACTTGGCACACTTGAGTGTGGCAGGAGCCATGGGTGGTGGATGACTAGATCTTAAGTGGCATGGCAGTTCAGGGGCTAGTAGGGTGTACCGCCTATGAAGACTGTGAGGTTTTTAATGTCATAGCGAAGGAACCAGATTGGAATCCAGTTGCCCATCCGTTTCTTCCATTTGTGTTGGAGTGATCCAAACAGCCAGGCTTGGAAGTGGTCGGCCAAATAGCTGTGGAACCTGAGGATGGCTTAGTTGAAATTATGGAGGATCCCGTTAAAAGCGTTGAGGGTAATTGTGTGAATGGACCATATTGCAATACTCGCAATTAGAGCCCTTAGCGTCTGGGGGATAGGCGAGGCCATGTTGAGTGCCAGGATATCGCGGGATAGTCAGAATTCAGCTATTGGTGATTGTTGAAACAAGTGCATCACATTTTCCCAGATATGTGTGGACGGCGGGCACTCTTCCAGGCGGTGTGTTAGTGTGTTGGGTCCGCCGCAGATGGCGCATGTCTTAAACATTGAGAAGGTGCGGTTGGCTGTTCTAAACGTACGGCGCATGTAGCGCCACACTGTGGATCTCACTTGTGGGGATAAGAGGGGGCAGGTGACGAGGTCCCACACCTGCTTTTGGGTGCGCAAGTCATATGGGACGTCTTGGTAGTCTAGGTAGTCAATACAGGATAGGGGAAAGGATGGAAGTGGGGCAGGCGCGTTAGTCACCGTTTGTCCCCTGTGGAGTTGCATGTAACCAGTTTGAGGGTGAATGTCTTCGGATTGCTGTGCATAGGAGAAGCTCCAATCCCCTTGTCTTAGGTTGTACAGGATGCATTTGAAATATCGGTTTGTGTTGTGCGGTCTGGAGGCAGTTGGATGTGTTGCAAGGTACTTCATCAGAGTTGCAGGGTTGGAGGGGGACCTCAGATGTAGTGCCCTTGCGAAGTTGGTTTGGGCTGCCTTAGACCAGTGGGGGGATGGTGGGTTGGGTGACGTTATGAGAGCTACCCATGAGCTGAGGATTTGCGTTGCTCATTCTGTGAAGTTGAGCAGCCCCATCCCACCTTTCTTCCGTGGGCTGTACATGGTCTCCAGCCTGACAGGTGCGCAGTAACCAGACCATAGCCAGTTCTGCAGGAGCTTGTAGACTACACTGGTAAAATTGGCGGAGAAGGGAACCGCTTGGGCAGCAAACCATAACTTTGACAAGATCAGGGAGTTGGCTAACATAACTCTACCAGTTAACCTAGCTTTAGCCCTCCGCATACATGTCATTCTTTTTGTGATGTTGTCCAAAAATGTTGGTTTTGATGGTGTCAAGTGCATATTCACCAGCTTCAAGCCATATGCCCAGATGACGGACTGGGTTGGTGGCGGGGTGGTGTGCAAAGGGTAAACACAGTGGTTTTCTGGCTTGGATCGTTGTTGTGTGGTTGGATGTGTGGTTGGTGGGTTTGTGTGGTGGTGGGAGGGTGAGGCCCAGTTCAAACTGAAATATTCCATAACAATTACCTCTGTTTTCTGTTTGTTCAGCATGGCGTTACTCACTGATTCATACTGGTGAATAATGCGCTCAATCGCCCTGTAATCCCTATTGCCTGAGACTCCAACAACGCAGTTGTCAGCAAAGGCGAGCATTTTGGTTGGTAGTTGTCCCTCCAACCTGATTCCAGTGAGCTTTGAGTTTGAATGTGGAGGAGAGGGTCAAGGGTAAAATTGTATAATAGGGGGCTAATTGGGTCACCTTGTTTGAGGCCCCTTTGGGGGGTGATGGTGTCGATTTAGAAACCTGGGCCTCTGATTGCAAACCTGGCTGAGCGCGTTAGGAGGAGCGCCCAGTTTATAAAACGGGGTGGTAGGTTGAAAGCCTTTAGACACTGTTCTAGGTAACCCCAGTGCACTTGGTCATATGCTTTCTTTTGGTCCAGGAAAGCAAGAGCGCCTGTGGGGTTAGCTTGGCAGATGTTAGAAATTGTGTGGATGTTATCCCAAATTGAGCGATTTGGGATGAAGCCAAACTGATGGGGGGAGAGGGCTGTCTGAGCAATGCAACCCAGACGCTTAGCTAAGATTTTAGTTAGTATTTTGGTGTCAGTATTGGTGAGAGCGATTATATGCCAGTTGTTTAGGTCTGCCTGGTCTCCTTTTTTGAAGAGTGTTACCACATATGCATCTTGGCCGCCAGGTAGAAGGGTTGTGTCCTCCAGGCACTTGTTCATAGTTGCCAGTAGTATTGGTGCGATATAGTCAAAATATTTTTTTAAAATTCATATGGTAGGTGTAAAAATTTTACTCTTAGGAGTTGATTATCTAAGGTCAACCCTAGTAATCTTTCTACTGCACAGGTTCAGTTTCCTCATGCACCTCGCGTTGTAAGAATATATATAATCTGATAATAGTATGACAACTATTATCTGTAGTCAAGTTAGAATTATCTTCAGGCCCAACGCTTCAGCTGGTATTTCCAATAATACTGGATATTGCACTCTTAGGGATTCGTTACCTATATTCCTGTCCACTCAATCTTTGTTAAGATCCTCTGATGACAGTCTCCTTCAGCCCAACACACAGTTGGCAGCAATCCCTTAGCCGTGGTTCCCTTCATCTCTAGATCCCCGCTCAGATCTCTACTCTTCTCTGAGAGTCTACCAATTATTGCCTTCTGCAATAATATCCTTGAGATGGAATCTTCATGTTAGATGCTGATAGTCTAACTATTACCAAATCTACAGTCAAACTAATAATTTTCTTTATTAATTCTTATCCAACTGTAAATGTGTGTCAATCTCTGAGTGTGTTTTATTATAGTGAATTCTAGGGAATTTATAGGGGATTCAGCTGTCTAACCCTCGGTTGACACCTCTTTTATGAAACAGCAGCCGTTGCCATTGAATTACCCTTTCTCATCTTGGCAGCGATGGTCTTCCCCATCCTGACTAGTATTCTGACATTAGACATCCTCGAGACCTCAAATGGAAAGAGTCAGAAACGTATCCTTAACGTTTTCCTCTCAATCCAAGCAAATCAATCCATAATTGGCTTGCAACCTGCTTAGATAATGGGACTTTTACCCATTATGGCAGGTCACTTCACTAACTAATCAATTCGCTAGTTGCAGGCAGCATCACTCGCCTCACAACTCATTAAACATTATCAATCAGTCAGTGATGAAATCCAACCAATCCCAATAGGTACACCTGATAGTTAATTACTATCAGATGCCCTTATTTCGTCAACTGCTCCACCCGATGAGATATTAGGTATTCATCTGGATCAATCCCCAATAGATATGACCAGACAAATATCCTAAAATCCCCTGAACGTAGTTCCTCCAAAATTTGGGCTAACCAATTTCCAATTCACTTCGCCTTAGGGAATTTTTCCCCTAGTGATATCAGGTAATCTAGCAGGCTGGGAATATGGGCAAAAATCCCAACACATCCCTCCTCTTGCCTAGATTTCCAGCAAGGAAAGGACTGGGCATGGAAACACTGCTTCAGACACCTGGTCAAATACTTCATTGGTTCAAGCGGAGTACTTCAATAATACTCAACGCTGCTCAGGATGACCTTCAGCATATGGCATTCCTCCTCTTCCTCCTCGCTACCGCCTAATCAGAGCACAGTCCCCACAACCTCTTGTCATGCCAGGATGATCAATTTACTCGTGATGATCTTTTCCCAGGATCCAGTTTTCCCCCATCAGGGTATATGACCCACTGTCATATTCAGGTTTCTTGGTCCGGCGTCCTCAAAGTCCTGATTCTCTCCTCATCCTAGACAGTAGACTCTTGCCATCGATATTCATCTAACAGCTTGATTAAGAATACTTATTTATGTTCGCCTTTGTTATTTCGCTCATAACCTCTTGGCTATAAGTCATTCTTCCCTCAGAAAGCTTATTACATTAATTTTATGAAGTTATTTTTCCCAAAATTGGAGCCTAATGGAGTGTAGGGTACATATTTTCAACTTCTATATCAATCTGACATCTCCCCTCTAGTCCTGTTCATATGTCGAACTCAGAATCTCGCTACCAACAGCTTCTTAACAGTCTGTCAAATTTGGACCTCCACCTCTTCCAGCAAATGAGTCAGGATGCTCGGCGGACCCTCTTCTATGGTCCTTCCAGGACTCATACGCCTAGCCTGGTGCAAGCAGCTAGTCCTTCCATCAAGTTACCAGAAACAGTATCCAATCCCAAAGAAACCAGGTGTGCCATTGTTTTGAATAACTCTCAGCTGACTCTTCCCATACAGTTGATCCCCGAGTTGGACTTCAAAACCCTTCTGGATTCAGCTCCTTTCACTGAGGCTCCAAACATCATCATCAATGCTCTGGAGGTTATGCTGACTGCTCTAGATCATTCGTTCCTGGCTGGGTCAGATTTGTTCCCCAAGTTCCTCTTCTGACTAGGTCAATTTTACCAATCTGCGGTGCTGGTTTCTGAGCTTACAATTGGGAACAACATTCATACTGAGCTCCCTATATACTGAACTTTGAGCACAAGTCATCGAGGCATTGTCATTAGCGCTGAATTCCTCAGATCTGGACAACCTTCTGGATTAGGATACTGCTGCTTATGCTCTCTGCTTTGCTGGCCAAGTTCTTTGAAGTTGGTTGACAAAGCTTCCAGCCTCACCTGACTTTCATCAGTCATTCAGCTTCAGCTTCCGCAAAGCCCATAGTCATTGTTTACAGGATGCAATCCATTAGTTACATGACTACCTTTTCTCTGGAGCTTCCCATCGCTATCTTCCGTTGATGGCGCTAAATGGGGGTATGATTTGACAACCTCCCTCAAGTATTCCTTCTTCGCTGCTGGCTCACATGTCTGGTGTTCTTGATGAGGCCTGTCGGCAGGAACTCAAGACAAATCTTCCTGCACTGGTGCTTAATTGGGATTACTCGGGGTTATTTGCCAATTGCCTCTTCCTTTATTGCTGTTTTCTACCCCACTCTGGGGTTTCACAATTGGCATATTCCGACATATCTATTTCTCTTCCCTAGTTGAATTCTCTCAGGGCTCGGCGTCAGCTCAATGAATGTGGTTTCAAGTAGGACTCACCCTTGCAAGTGTCCAATCAAATATTGATTTTGATGGGCTATTCCTCCCTACTGTGATCCATCCTCCCTCCCCCAAGAGGTGACATAGGTGGAATCATCCCCGCACTGAGGACAACCAATAAATATAAATTTTTTATAAAAATATATCAGCTTTTTTATCTACACTTTTTATATATATATATATTTTCAATATCTTTTATCAATTTTTTTTATTTTTATTTTTTTTTCTTTTTTCCTATGGGACTTAACCTTGTTTCAGTTCAGAGGTCCATTTTTTCCCCCAAACTGGATCCTGGGCACTTAACCTACTAGTTTTCTATTGTTCAGAGGTCCTTTTTTCAGACTTAACCATCTAAATTGGTTCAGAGGTCCTTTTTTTGGACTTGACCTAATCATTAGGACATGACCAACTTAATGGTTCATTAGTCCTTCAGGAACTCTTTTTTCAATCCATAACTTTAAATATTTAGTGTGGACTCAATTTACTACTCTTCCATTCAAGAGATTCTTGATGGAATAAGCATTGGTCACCACCTTGGCAATTACTTTGAACAGACCTGACCATAACGCATCCAACTTGTTTCTTTGTCCAAAACCATGTGTATTGCAATAGGCAACTCTCTCTCCTATTAAATATTCTTCTAATGGCAGTCAGTTTTTATCATCCATCAATTCCGCTCATATCCTTTTCTCTAAGGTAGTATCAAATGCTTGCAATTGCATATCGATCAGGATACTTATCAGTCAGTTCAGGTATTGTTTGGTACTCATCCCCGACGTAGGTTCTACTACATAATATAATATCAGCGGTAATGCAGCCTTCCTCCCATAAAGTAATTCAAATGGCGTCTTTCCCATCGCCGTATGATAACTGATGTTGTAGGCGAACATCACCAAACTCAGGTATGTTCCCCACACGGAAGTTCTCCCTGCAACTAGCTTCCTCAGCATCCCATTGACCCGTTCTACCAGTCCATTCATCTCCAGCTGATATGGTACTGACACAACTCCCTGGATCCCCATTATTTTGTTTAGCCTCAGGATCACATTAGATGTGAAGTTGATTCCATTATCGTTCAGTATAGCTTGTGGACACCAATGCCAGTATACTACTTGATCCAGGATGAATCTCACAGTACTGGTAGCATCAACTCGGGTTAATGCTTTTGTTTCAACCCATCTTGTCAGATGATCGATGGCCACTATGATGTATTTCACTCCTCCTGTACTCATTGCCAACGGTCCCATCACATTAATAGACACTGTGTGCCATGCAAATCCAGGTCAGACTAGTTGGTATCCAGTTGTATTCTTGTGTGGTTTATGCAGTTGGCATTCCACGCAACAAGCCAGATGGTCCGCAACACCATAATTAATTGATTTCCAGTAATAATATCAGTGAATATGGTTGGTCATTTTTCTCAGGCCTCCGTGCCTGACAACCTTATGAGCAGCTAGAACGATTGCTGCTCTCTCTGACAGTTTTGAGAATAATAGCCATTTCCCATTTATTGTCTTGAATACTTGTCCATCCATGGTCTCAGTGTTTTCCATCACTTTTCAAAGCGCACCTTGGATTTCTCAAGGCTCATCCTCAATTCTTCCTTCAACCATTCTCTGGAATAGCTCATCCACCTGTAGATATATCAAATGGACCATTGGTAACTGCGATAAGCCATCCACATTCTGATAAGAAGCCCCCGATCAGTGGACTATCTCAGAATCATAAGCCTGAAGCTTGAGTGCCCATCGGGCCAGTCATCCTTCAGGTTCCCTCAGATTGTGCAGCCAACGCAACAAAGAGTGGTCCATCACCACCTTAAAGTGCATTCCATGGACATACACCCAAAACTGTTTACAGGTGTAAATGACTGCAAGGCATCACGCTCAGTTATGGTGTAATTCCTCTCTGCAGCAGAGAGTGTCTGGCTCACATATGCCGCTGGATGTTCATCCCCAAGTTCATCTACTTGACTCAATATGGCACGAATCGCCATCAATGAAGCATCAGTTTGAACGATAAACTCCCAATCAAAGTTTGGATATCTTAGAATCAGCAAATTTATCAGGTACCGGCGTAACTCATTGAAAGATTCCTGAGCCTCTTCATTCCATACAAATCCTTTTTTTGGATCCTTTAATAAATGAAATAAGGGCTCAGCTATTTGGGCAAAGCCCAAATAAATCTTCTAAAGTATCTGAACATATCAAGGAATACTTGGATGACTCAGACACTCTTCGGCACAGCCATCTGTTCAATAGCTGCTATCTTTTGGGATTGTGGCTGCAATCCATTTGTGTTGATCACAAATCCCAGGTATTCAAGCTCCTTCTTGAAGAAGTGGCACTTCCATGGCTTGATCTTCAGGTTAGCCGCGGACAGTCTCTTAAACACTTCCTCCAAGTGCTGAAGGTGATCAGTAAACGTCCTACTGAACACGTTTATATCATCCAGATATACCAAGATGCATGACAACTTCAGGTCGCTTAATACCACGTCCATGGCCCTTTGGAACGTTGCAGGCGCATTAAAAAGACCCTGGGGCATCTTATTCAGCTGGTGTAACCCCTGTGAAGTGATAATTGCACATTTTTCCTGGTCTTCTGCTGGCAAGTTGATCTGCCAGTATCCTGAGATTAGGTCCATCACAGAGAAATACTTTGCTTCTCCTAATTGGTATAGTGCATCATTGATCCTCAGTAGGGGATATAAATCCTTCTTCAAAATTTTATTCAGCCTCCGATAGTCAATCACTAACCGATTTGATCCATCTTTTTCTTTACAATCAAAATTGGGCTTGCCCAGGGACTTGACGACGGAACTAGAAGCCCACGCTTTACTAGTTTGCTGATCTCATCTTCCACTACCACTTCAGTGGCTTTTGATCTTTGGATTGGTCTCATTCTTATTGGTAAATTTTCTCCAGTGTTGACTTTGTGAATTACGCCTTGCGCACATCCCAAATCGTGATCATCATGAGCAAATATTTCCCAATATCTCTCAAATAATTTGAGCACCTTCTTCTGCCCTTCCAGAAGATCTGCGAGCTGCTCTAAATCAACTAATAAGTTGATGCTTTCAGCTGCTCCAGCCAGTAATCCCATTTCATTGAGAGACCCTAAATTGTAGAATTCTCTCAATTTGTCCTGATTGGCAGATTACCAATTATTGACCTTGCAATTCACTTCATGTGTATCCCAATTTCCTGGCCATTTTTGGGCGAATTTTCTCCGATACTCTCAATAATTCAAGCACCTCCTCTTGCTGGCCTTCCAACAGATCAGCGAGTTGCTCTTAATCAACCAATAGTTGATACTTGTCGGCTACCCCAGCCAATAATTTCATCTCATCAAGGGCGGAATTTCCTCCATTCAGCCATCAGGATTTCTTGTTGTTTCTTAGGTTTGAACTCATAGACCATAAAATCGATATTTTAATATTCTATATATATATATATATATATATTGTATTTTTCTTTTGCAATGGGACTTGCAACCTACAAAAAGGCTCAGAGGTCCTTCCTTTCCCTTCATCCTAACTGGGTCCTGGGTACTTAAACCTACCAGTTATCATGGTTCAAAATCTTATCCTCTTAAGATTTAACCAGTCATTTGGTTCAGTGGTCCCCTTCTGGGACTTGACCAAAATCTCAGGACATAACCATTTAATGGTTCAGAGGTCCGCTGGAGACATTGCAATTATCTTCTCTTAGACTCAATACTACCAATAAGTATTAACCTTTCCCCCTATACGACCAGCAGCGCTGTCCTCTCATGTATAGGCCATACTTGCCGACTTTGGGCAGTTCTCCTGAATTAGAACTTTAATCCTGACTGGAAATTCGTCCATCAGGCCCTAATTTCATCTCTTATTTGGCAAACTGATGCTTCTCAGATCTTTGTATCTCACCAGTCAACAG
This sequence comes from Massospora cicadina, assembly GCA_022478985.1. Classification (NCBI taxonomy): domain Eukaryota; kingdom Fungi; phylum Entomophthoromycota; class Entomophthoromycetes; order Entomophthorales; family Entomophthoraceae; genus Massospora; species Massospora cicadina. The sequence goes on along the minus strand of JAKSZP010016285.1, from coordinate 37,458 downwards.
TTTCATCCGATTGTCCAGCTCGTTTTCTTCTGAAAACGATTTTCAGCCTTCATGGCTATCCTTAATTACACAGGTCGTTCTGGATTTGTTAGCTTCATCCAATGTCTCTGGAATTGATGAACTCATCTCCAGCAACATCTGACCAGTGATTGAGTGTTATTAAATCGAATGATTTCCTCCACTATCTTGGATCAATCATTTCCTCTTTTGACTTCATCTCTTCATTGGTATGGCAATCCAATTCTCCAGATTGATTGCTTCTTATTTTGTCCAATGCCTCATCTAAACAATCTCTCCTCAGGACTTAATAAAGCGGATCCAATTTCAACCTGAGTTGATCCTGCTGATACTCTTCATCTCAAGTAGATGTATGGTTGAACTGGTTTCCTTGCAGCACTAGATTGTTCCATATCTAGGCTGCAAGTCCTTTCCCCTGAACTTTAGTATCTTCATTTTGCTTCACTTAGAGCTCCACTGCTGATCTGGGTGAATGCCACTGAAGGTGATCCTCTTCACATTTCACCTTTGTTACTTCCTTCAGTAACTTATCTCTAAAATTGGAAACATCTTCTTTGTACGACATTCTGGATAAATTCTTCTACTCAACTACCCCTGTAGTGAGCACCAACTTGTAAAAATTTTACTATTAGGAGTTTATTATCAGAGGTCAACCCTAGTAATCTTTCTACTGCACAGGTTCATTTCCTCATGCACCTCGCGTTGTAAGAATATATATAATCTGATAATAGTATGACAACTATTATCTGTAGTCAAGTTAGAATTATCTTCAGGCCCAACGCTTCAGCTGGTATTTCCAATAATACTGGATATTGCACTCTTAGGGATTCGTTCCCTATATTCCTGTCCACTCAATCTTTGTGAAGATCCTCTTATGACAGTCTCCTTCAGCCCAACACACAGTTGGCAGCAATCCCTTAGCCGTGGTTCCCTTCATCTCTAGATCCCCGCTCAGATCTCTACTCTTCTCTGAGAGTCTACCAATTATTGCCTTCTGCAATAATATCCTTGAGATGGAATCTTCATGTTAGATGCTGATAGTCTAACTATTACCAAATCTACAGTCAAACTAATAATTTTCTTTATTAATTCTTATCCAACTGTAAATGTGTGTCAATCTCTGAGTGTGTTTTATCATAGTGAATTCTAGGGAATTTATAGGGGATTCAGCTGTCTAACCCTCGGTTGACACCTCTTTTATGAAACAGCAGCCGTTGCCATTGAATTACCCTTTCTCATCTTGGCAGCGATGGTCTTCCCCATCCTGACTAGTATTCTGACATTAGACATCCTCGAGACCTCAAATGGAAAGAGTCAGAAACGTATCCTTAACGTTTTCCTCTCAATCCAAGCAAATCAATCCATAATTGGCTTGCAACCTGCTTAGATAATGGGACTTTTTACCCATTATGGCAGGTCACTTCACTAACTAATCAATTCGCTAGTTGCAGGCAGCATCACTCGCCTCACAACTCATTAAACATTATCAATCAGTCAGTGATGAAATCCAACCAATCCCAATAGGTAGACCTGATAGTTAATTACTATCAGATGACCTTATTTCGTCATCTGCTCCACCCGATGAGATATTAGGTATTCATCTGGATCAGTCCTCAATAGATATGACCAGACAAATATCCTAAAATCCCCTGAACGTAGTTCCTCCAAAATTAGGTCAACCGATTTCCAATTCACTTCACCTTAGAGAATTTTCCCCCTAGCAATACCAGGTAATCTAGCAGGCTGGGAATATGGGCAAAAATCCCAACAGTAGGCCATCAGGCCCAGGGCACTTTGGTGCGTGGAGTTGATCTTATTCCCTCCCATAGTTCATCTTTATTGATGGGTGCAACAAGTTCTGGTTGACCAGCTATAGTGTCAATATTAGCGGATGATAAAATTTTTCCAATTTCTCTAGGTGATGCAAAATCCGCCGTGTACAGGTCAGTGTAAAATCGGTGTAATTTGGCCAATATTTTGGATGGTGTGGACGCTAGTGTGTTGTCTGCTTGGCGGACCTGTGTGCAAGTCGCTGAAGTTGAAATTGGTTAAAAATGGCGGAAGAATTGGGCCATGTGAGTTTTACCAGATAAGATGTATTTTGATTTGTAGCATACTTTGGTGTAGTGCTGGTGTTTCCTAAAGAGGGAATTTACCTAGTTAGATATTTGGAACCACAGGCGGCCCCATTGGGGTGTATCCCTCGTGAGGTGTGTTTTTTTTAAGTGCTGAAGCTGTCTGATAGCCTTGTTGATTGTCGTGGACATTGCGGCTGTTTTTCTGGAGTTCAGGTGGCAGGCTTTCTTGGTTGCTCGAGCCATGAATATTTCCCACTCAGCAATAGGGTTCCCATTTGTTGGTCATCTTTATTGCTGTGTTGTTAGCACCATCTTGATCCAAAGTTTAAGCTCCGGGAGATGGATGGTGCTCAGGTGAACTCTGTGCCAGGTTGGTGGCTTTTAGTATTTTTCTGAGGATTATAATGCTATTGAGACCATCCGGTGGTTAGAGAAAGGGATAATTGTTGTTGTAAAATCTGATAACTAGTGATGGAAGTCTATAGGGGTAAGCATCAGGTAAATCCGGGTCATTGAAACCAGCTGGTTATTGTTGTGGTGGGGCCTCGTCATGTTGGCCAGGGTGGGGCTTGTTTGGGAATGGTGTCGCACAGGCCCAGAATTGCCTTTAGTATGCATAGTTCTGTGTGGCCGTGGGGTATAGCCTTAGACTTGGGCCAGCGGTCAGTAATGGTGTCAAGCCAGCAGTTGAAATCCCCCACAAAAAACGTTGCTTTGGGGAAAGGGATTGAGAGGATATTGGAGAAAAAATTTTGGTGGTCGTTTGGATCATTTGGGGCATACATACACGCCATGGCAAAAGTTTCTCCATTTCACTCGAGATCCACTAGAAGCAGCCATCCCTTCAGGTGGGAGGATGTGCTTTGGATATTTACTGGAGTATTACGATTAGTTTGAACTACCACCCCACAGTGGTACATCTAAAAGGATTTGGCGGAAGGAGCATGGTTGACCATGACTCCTCCTCTCCCGGTGGACAGTGGGGTTCTTGGACAGCCAAGATGTCCACGGAGATATTGCACAGGAAAGCCATTTTTTTGGCCTGGGATGTGGTAGCCTTGGCTCCCGCAATGTTGAGCATCCCTATGGTGATTGCAGTAGTCCGCACATCAGGAACGCTGGGGCGACCCACTGAGGTCACCCAGTTCCTTATTGCGGGTCATACTGCGAGTATGGGGCCAATTAGCCAGATTGGTTCCAGTGTGTTGGTTGGCGTTCTTAGTACTGGTTTTGTTTGGTTTCTTCTGGCTCATATTACTCCGTGGAGTTTGGGTATGGCATGGGTTGGCTTGTGCCCTATCAGCAAAAAATTTTCCGCCATTTGCCTGTTGGTTTGATGGGTATAAACTAGGTGTTGGGGTGATTGGGTTTTGTGCACAAGTGTTGTCACATTGTGATTGGCTGAAATGGTCTTCCATATCGTGCACATGAACCATATCATCGCTGATCACATGTGATTGGCTGGGAGGATCCACAATGGTGCATGGTGGATTTTCTTAGCTTGGTTGGAGGTGTTTGATTGGTTGTGTCCAAAAAATTCATCATTTTGGTTGTGTTGGATTATATGCAGGGGATCTGATTGGTTATTCCGTTGCGCTGCCATGGCATCCACCTGAATCTGTTCCAGGGAAATCGTGGTGCAAGCTTGGGTTTTGGCGGAACTTGCAGCCTGCTTGCAGGCAGTCTGTGCATGATGATGGTCCTTGCATGAAATGGGCTCAACCAAAGTGACATTGGCTCTTTTGCTCCAATAGAAGGCGAAAGTGGAGTCCTTACAATTTGCCTAAAAGTTGGGCTTGTTTCGTCCATATTGTCCTCACAAAATTCTGGTGCTTCAATCCTGCACTTGATGGGGCACTCGTGGTCTTTGTGGCCTATAGCTGAGCAGAATTTGCAGATAGGTGGGGTGTGTTTCGGTGTGATGCAGAAGGGGTGAGATATGCTGCCATTGGGGAGTTTGATGGTCGCGTGCATGGAATGAGGGTGATATCCTCTACCACGTCCTGATTGAGTTCTATAATGGCTATTGCCTTCCCTGTAAACAGGTGGAGCAGGAGGGGGAATTTCTCAAATTCAAACTGTTTGATTACGCCATAACCTTCAAGGCCCCTGTGGAGCTTGTCCACAAGGATATCACAGTGCACGGTGCTCAGAAGTAAGTCAAATATGATGATTAGGTCGTTTGCCTCATTCCATCATGTGTGCACCGTGCGGATGGTGCGGTCTTCATTGTTAATTTTTACAGAGAATATGATTTTTGCTGTTTTTGCCGCTTCCTCCATGGACATAAACCTGACGTCCACCAATCCTCTATGTAAATTTTTATAATTTACTGAGATGGTGTTTGGGAAAGTTGTGGAGAAGGCCTCCCCCATTTTTTCCCACAATTTGAGGGAAGTATCACTGACCATAATTCTAAGGCTGTGCTCAAGGGAGGACAGGGGTTGGGAGTGTTCTATTTTGGTATATGCGCCCATTTTTTGCAGAAATTGCAAAACTTTGGGTGTGGTGCTGTGCTCATTTTTTTGGTGGGAGGGTGTGTCAACATTCCGGTGGGGCATTTTTCCCCAGCGGGTTGGGAGGGCTTTAGCCCTTTTGCACTAGCCACTTTCACCCAACTGGGGTTGTTGCGGACAAATTTGCTCATATTTCCTGGTTGATTGTCAATCTTGGAGAAATTGCATAGAATTGTGTTACTAAAAGTGATAGTAACAGGAAAGAAAAAATATGTAAGTCCCAGGGAACATCTCCTGGGCGTTGATTGGGCCATTTTCCCATTTCCAATCAAGAAGGTACCAAAGAGGATGGCTGTACCTATTGTCACTCAGGGTGATCTCGCCCACGTGGTAGATGAGCGCTGGGTAACAGCTCTTCCACTTTGGATCCCTCCTCTGGTACCCACACTTACCTTGGAAGAACTGTTACAGGGAATTAGTAAAATCTGCACCAAGATCGCCAAAATGAAATCAATCGGAACAACATTGAATGGCAGTCAGGCCAATGTTCAAATTTTAAATGGTCAAAAAGGAATGAAGACTGACCTATTGGCCAGAACAGCTGACAGTATCGATTCAGTTAACACTATGATTGTGAAAATCCCCCTCCCAAAATTGTTGGGGATCATCCCTGATGGGCAGGTAACAGCATCAGGCACCATCAATGAGGGTTTGAAGCCCCCTGCTGACAAATCAGGAGTTTCATCCAAAGCAACGATTCTGACTGAATGAACACCCAGCGACCAAGCATGGGTGGGTTGGACATCCCAAAACTGTTCCCAACCAAATGGGCCCGCCCCTACATGTGGTGGCCTTGGGGAATTCCCGCTGCTTGTTGGGCCAAACGCTGTTGCGCCAACCGTCAGAAATGTAGCTGAGCCTCAGTTTGGACGTTCAAGGTTGAACTGACAGTGACTCAGCCCACTGCCAAATTCTTCAATGTCATTTCTCAGTTAACTTATCTGTTTCCCATTCCTGAACAATTCAACAGTTAGGTAAAACTTGAGGAACCTGATCCCAGCTTGGTTCCTCTCTAAATCGCCCACTATTTAATCAGTCACATTGCACTGAGAAAATTGTTGATCAATTTTTTTCCTAACTTTTCCATTAAAAATCCTTTCTTAAAATTTTTATGCTATAAATTAAAACGCCTTTTCCACCAACCCTCACGCACCCCTCAGGGTTAACAGCCATACTCATCTGGTACTTTATTATGTGCATGTACGAGATTCTGGCTCATTGACAGTTCTTGGTGAGATTCCTTTCCAGTTCCATATCCGCCAAATCAGCAGCAGTGCCAGTGGCATTCTGGTTTGCCATTTGGGTGCTCTGGCATCTGGGCTGGCAGGCTAGTCTAATTCTTACTTGCTGTTTGCCTGACATAATTGACCAACCAATATTTTTAACCACTTCCACCTTTCTTGTAGGTATGGCACAGCAATGGCCCCTCCTTTTCAACTGAACCAGGTTGTGAAGAAGATTTTCTCTGTCCACAATAGTCCAGTTCCACTCAAAGCTTCAAACCCATGCCCCATAGTTGCCATGGCTATTCTGCCCATGTCAGTAGGATCTGACATCCCAACTTGCAACGAGTTTACCCCCCACAAGAGCCCAGCAGTTTCTCCTGACCCCACTACCATCTCTTTGGTATCACTGGATTCATCCATAACTACCAATAAAGAGAGCTCCGCTTACTTCTTATTACCCATGAAGATTAGTGTTGGGTCCCATCACGTCTCCTTTGAGGCCCTGGTGGACACTGGAGCTGCGGGTAATTTCATGAGTGTAGAACTGGCCCAGCAATTGGAACTTGACCTGGATGAAGGCCCTTCAGTGATGGTTGCATCATCAGCCTCCCAAACCTCATACCTGGTTCGCCGACCAGTCACATTTCAATACACCAGTTCAGCTTCTGCGACCACTTTTCTGCTATGCCAAACTTGGTGTTTCTGGTGATCTTAGGAGTGGGATGGTGGCGCCAGCAACATGTCAAGATCCACCTGGAGTCTAACATGCTGTTGTTTGTTAATGATCAACTGGAGGGCGAATTTCCCCTAATTGACACTCTTAAGAAAGCTCAAGGTCATAGTTCTATCACGTCCCTCATCTCTCCTACAGGCATACCATCTGATTTTCTCAGAAAGTTTAATGCACTATCAAAGCATTTTTGATTTTGAAAAGGCGTATCATCTGCCTCCCCACACTAGATTTGACTGTAGATTTCATATGACAGTGGATTTGGTAAATATCAACTGCCCGTTGTATCCCCACACAGCAGAGGAGGAGGCTGCGCTCAACACTTGGTCGGACGATATGTTGAAAAAAGGGTGGTTGTTCAAGTAGACCTCGCCAGTCACATCTCCCATCGTCTTTGCTAAAAAAGCTGATGGTTCCCTCTGCCCCTGTTTAGACTATGGACACTTAAATAAAATAACAGTTTCCGATCCCTACCCCTTGCTTTTTAGAACAGACAATAAGCCAAGCAATCTCCAAATCTCAGGTGTTTTATAAGCTGGATCTTGTCAATGCTTTTAACCAAATTCAGGTAATGAAAGGACAAGAATGGCTAACAGCAATCTAGATGAAGTGAGGCATTTTTCAATTTCGCGTAATGCCCTTTGGGCTGAAGAATGCTCCCACTATGTTCCAACATGTGATTGACAATTTACTGGGTGACCTCCAGTTTACCTGCGCAGTCGCATATATTGATGACATTCTGGTTCACTCCCTGACTCCCAAGCAACACACTACTGATTTAGAAGCAGTGGTGGCCACCTTGCATAAGGCGGGCTTGTTCATCAAGCCTTCTAAGTGCGAGTTCTATAAAGATTAGGTTACCTTCCTCAGGAACCTCATCCTTAAAAACAGTTATGCAATCCCACCCAATAAGCTGGATGCTAACCAAAAATGGCCAACCCTGACTACCCAGAAACAACTATGGAGTTTCTTGGAAACCATCATTTTCTTAAAATTTTCCTAAGCCCTTTCCCAGCTTGCTGCCCCATCCACCCCCTTACCAGAAATAATGTACCCTTTCGCTGGATGCCTGAATGCCAACAGGCGTTTGAATCAATTAAAGAGGTGTTCATGTTTTCTCCCAGTTTGAAGCATGCCGATCCCACCAAGCTGTATATCGTTGCATGCAATGCTTCATTGGTAGCAGTGGGGCGGTGTTGCTCCAGGAGCACAATGGCTTGGAGCACTCAGTTACCTATTTTTCCCAAAAGTTCACCTCTATGGAGCAGTCCTGGGCCATTTATGACAAGGATTTAGCAACTTTTGCATGGGCATTAACTCCTTGGAGGTATTTGTTACAGGGTGCTTAACATGAGTTAATGGTCCATGGACCACCAGGCTCTCTTATACTTTTGTAAACCCCAAAAATTGGCACATTGGAAAGCCCAAACCTATTGGGACTTGTGCAGTTTTAATTTCAAATTGAATTCGTTAAAGGTGCGCTCAACGTGCTTCCTGATTTTCTCAGCCGCAGCCCCGCCCACTGTTCCATGGATCTGGAGGAAGAAGATCTTGTTACTGTGATTCCTGCTGCCCAAATCCTGTCGATTGTCCCCCCTGTCATTTCCTCCATCGCTCTGGCCCCCAACACTCCGTTAGTTGCTCAGGTCTTAGCCAGTAAAATGGCCTGCCCTGAGGGCGTGGAGTTGGTTGAGCAGTTATCCCACCAGAAGCATAAACACTCCCTATATTCATTGGAGGAGGGTCTTATTTATTTTTGGTCACACATTTGGGTTCTTCCCTCCTTCAGAACTGAGGTATTCCGCGCACATCATGATCCCCTCATGGTCAGCCATCCTGGTTATAAGAAATGCATTGACTTGATCAAACGGACCTACAAATGGATGGGTTTGACAAAAGAAGTTCCGCTCTGGATTTTTGACTGCATTACTTGTGCTTGGGCTAAGTCAGACCACTCTGGTAGAAATGGTCTCTTGCACCCCTTACAGAAGGCGGAGGGTCCATGGACGTCAGTGTCCGTGGACTTTATTTTCAAACTACCCTGCTCTAATGGGTTCACAGTGGTGATGGTGGTGGTGGATCATTTCACTAACTTTTCCCTCTTTATTCCTTGCAATTCCGAAATTATGTCAGAAGAGACTGCCCATCTTTTTGTCCATCACATGTTCTTGATGTTTGGTCTCCCACAGGAGATTATCAGCGACCGTGGTTCCCAGTTCACAGTGCAGTTTTGGAGTGAACTTATATCATTGCTAAAAATATCCCCCTGTTGTTACGCAGCATACCATCCCTAGTCTGATGGACAGACTGAGCGAGTTAACCAGGTACTAGAACAGTACCTGCGTTGCTATGCCGCTGCTGCACAGGACACCTGGGCCAACAACCTTCCCCTCGCTCAATTCACTTATAACAATGGGACCCACGTGTCTATGGGGTTTTCGCCCTACAAAGCAACTTTGGATTATAATTCTTCATTTTTGGTTGGCCCTTGCTTGTGGGCTGAGGTCCAAGCCGCCACAGATCATGCTGAACATATTAGGTCAACTCAATCCTTGGTGCAGAAACACCTCACTAAAGCTATTGAAGACTGAAAGTGGTTTTCATATTGTAAGCAGCTCCCAGGTCACAATATATCAGTGGGCTCCTATGTTATGCTTGATACCCGCCATTTACAAATTAAAGATCCTTCCCACAAATTAGCAAGTAAGTGTTCAGGTCCCCATTTGGTGAAAGAGGTCTTGGGTAACGGTGCTTTCTGGTTGAAGCTCCTGGCTCACTGAAAACAGCATCCCATCTTCCATGTTTCCCAGCTGTCACCTTTCAAGGGTACAGTTCCCACGGAATCTGAACCAATTACCATCAAGGGTGCAGAAGAAGCTGAGGTGGAGAATATCCTGGCATCCCGCAAGTCCTGACGGTCCATTCGATATCTAGTGGCTTGAAAAGGGTATTCAGCATATGAGAACAGTTGGGTCAAGGTACGCGATTTTGCAGAATGTATGAAATTGGTCGATGCATTTCATGAATCCAACCCCAATGCTCCCTGCCCTCCCCAAAAAGTCATGATGGTTATGGCGATCAAGTTACCAAAGGTGCACAAAAATGTGTCCCTGGTGCAGTTTCCCAGTGGTGGGTTTTCCCTTGGAAAAAGGAAAGGGTAATGTAAGTACTGGGGGAACGACCCTGGGCATTGATTGAGCCATTTTCCCATTTCTGATTAAGAAGGTATCAAAGAGGATGGCTGTACCTCTCATCACTCAGGGTGATCTCGCCCACATGGTAGATGAGCACTGGGTAACAGCTCTTCCGCTTCGAATCCCTCCTCCAGCACCCACACTTACCTTGGCAGAACTGTTACAAAGAATTAGTAAAATCTACGCCAAGATCGCCAAAATGAAATCAATTGGAACAACATCAAGTGGCAGTCAGGCCAATGTTCAAATTTTAAATGGTCAAAAAGGAATGAAAACTGACCTATTGGCTGGAACAGCTGATGGTCTCAATTTGGTTAACACTACAATTGAGAAAATCCCCCCTCCCAAAATTGTTGAGGATCATCACTGATGGGAAGGTAACAGCGTAGGGCACCATCAACGAGGGTTCAAAGCTTGTTGCTGACAAATTGGGCATCTCACCCAAAGCAATGATTCTGACTAAATAAATGGCCCAGCGACAGAGCATGGGTGGGTTGGATGTCCCAAACCCATTCCCAACTAAATGGGCCCACCCCTATGTGGGGTGGCTTTGGGGGATTCCCGCTGCTCATTGGGTAAACGCTGTCATGCCAACTGTCAGAAATGTGTCCAAGCCTCAGTTCAGACATTTGAGGTTGAACCAATAGTGACTCGGCCCACCGCCAAATTCTTTGATGTCAATTCTCAGTTAACTTATCTGTTCCCCATTCCAGAACAATCCGCTGGTTAGGCCAAACTTGAGGGGCCTGATCTCAGCTGGTTCCTCTCTAAATCGCCCACTATTTAATCAGTCACATTGAACTGAGAAAACAGTTGGCCAATATTTCTTTCCTAACTTTTCCATTAAAAATCCTTTCTTAAAATTTTATTTTCATGCCAAAAATTAAAACGCCTTTTTCACCAACCCTCACGCACCCCTCAGGGTTAACGGCCATACTCATCTGGTATTTTATTATGTGCCTGTATGAGATTCTGGCTCATCAACAGTTCTTGGTGAGATTCCTTTCCAGTTCCATATCCATCAAATCAGCAGCAGTGCCAGTGGCATTCTGGTTTGCCATTTGGGTGCTCTGGTATCTGGGCTGGCAGGCTAGTATAATTCTTACTTGCTATTTTCCTGACAAAATACTAGCATAAAACTGAGCTCAATACAGTATTGTTATAACATTAACTGATTAGTCTATAATCTTTTAGCTAAATTTTTTAATAGCCTTCTTGCAGTTAAGAAATTAACTTGCTATAACCAGTCTAACATATATACTACCCTGGATCCTTTAGTTTAAAGTAATCAAAGTGGGTCAACCTTTGGACAAATATATCACACTGAGATTTTTTTATAGCCAGTACAGGTTTTTAACATGTGTCAAACAAGACCTGTACTAGTTTGGAAGCAGGAATTACCCTGCCAGGCTAACCACCCTTTGGATCCTTTAGTTTAAAGCTAATAAAATTGGTAATATAACGCTCAATATTAATAGGAAAATGCTCTCTGACTTTAATGTGCAGTCTACCTACTGAGATGGCTGCATTTGATTAAATAATTGGAATTAGTAAAAAAATCTTTAATAGTAGAACTCTTTATTTTTAATATTGGATTTATTGGCTAGAACTCTTTATTTAGGATAAGAGGCATAAATAATTCTCGAATAAATTAGTACAACATTTCTTTTTCTTTAGTACTAGATGGTCCTAGTCCAACATTTCTTTTTCATGATGAAAATAGTATAGATCTGAGCACACATCTAATGAGCAACTACGATAGAAAAATTAAGTTTTTAATTCACTATCAACTCCTACCAGGCTAAAAATTATATAGAGTTGCTTTTAAACAGATAGGCACCATGGTGGTATTCTTCCAGAAATTAGAAAAGATACTACCCAAAGCATTTGGTCTATATTTATCCAATACTCCAAGGTTAAGATGAGGTGGTTGATTAGGCCTACCAGTATTTGACACCAAAGACACAATTTTAAAATTTAAATAATCATTTCTTTATTCATTTGAATACTTTATAAGGCTAAGGTGTGGTGGATACCCGCCCTCTTGTCATCTAGGGATTCATTAAGTAACTTATATGACGGTAGTTTATTAATTAAGAATTTTACACATTTACACACGTTACTAAGGGTAAAGTATTAGATTCTAATAATATAGGAGTTTTAAACATATTATAAATATATAACAAAACTTGACTCCTAGTAATGATGTTATCATTAATATGTATAATGATCTTTATCTTAAGCTCTAAAAGCAGTTCACCTAAACTAAACTAGAGAATATTCAATATTCAGGATTGGCTATAACAGTTCTAAATAAAAATAAAATATCCCATGGATTTTATATATTAGTTTTAATAAAATTAAGCTTGGCTGGTTTACCTCATATTTGATCCAACTTGATTAAAAACCTAACTTTACAAAAGTGTATGATTGCTGGCTTGGTCCAAAATACCTGGTGATTTCAGATAAAAATTTCACTACATATAATACTTTAGTTCCCTTAACTGTGAAGTCAAGATCTGATAATTATTTTGTCACAACAACCAGAAAGTAACACCTTTTAGCTTATGATCAGAAGACCACTAAAGTTGACGGTGACAGTTGGTAGTCATAAGTAGTATCATATCAAAACCAGTTTTTGAATTTTATTAAGTTTGAAGTTGAAATTGAAATTAAAGTCTTATTCTTACAAGTAAGTTTAAATTAAAGTTAATAAGGTATAAAAATGGTATAAAAAATAATCTCTCTTGTTGCAACCACTTTTGCAACCAAATTCAATTCAAGTCTGGTTTTAGTTTGATAATCTATCAAGGAGATTAGTTAGCGCCCATGTCAGGGGGAGCAGTTGGGCAAGTAAGGTAAAGGGCACAGGTGTTAGCCCTGTGACATCTACAGTTTTTAAACGCCCCCAGTAAATTCAGAGAAATATACAAATTTAACAAAAAACTGGTGGTAACCATTTCCCTGGAAATTTCAGCTTGGCAAGCGCGATGCAACCAGTGCATCAATATGCTGCACTCTCAACCACTCTCATTGGTGGAACACATAGTATGTGTATTCCTGGATATTTTTCAGCTGGCGCCATGGGAAAAGTTTTGTGGGGATGTGCACACTCATTTCCTGAATGTGGTGTATGTTGCACCTCATTCCATGCCATGCAGTTTGCTGGATCTTGGTTTTGAAAGCAAGGAGGCAGTGGATGAAGCTGCAACAGTGCGCGTTTTGATAGACCTCCCCAACGGCAGCGGGTCATCAAAACTAAGTGCACCAAATGGACAAAATTGAACCAAATTTTTATAACTTTTAACTTTCTGCCCACTAAGATCAAATGCGCCATACTCAAACAACATCTGAAGGCTGGGCTTGCCATATATGGCAAAATACAATCCTTTGAAATGCAGCGCTTTATGCTGATGCCACACCTGTGCACCGGAAAAGCAATTGCAGTCCTAACCCCAGCTGAGAGGATATTGAAGAATCTAACCCAAATCCCACACACCGCTTTTGTCAATATCAAGGGGCATGCCACCCACCCTTTTAGGGTCACCGTGGACAGCGCACCTCCCATCTGCACCTATTGTGGCGCATTTGGCCACAAGGCACACACCTGCCCCTCCAAGAAGGGCATCACATATTAAGAAAATCCCTTGGAGGCAATGTGCGGCGGTGAAACCCACTATGAACTGACCTCCAATACAAAGGCTGCCTTTCCATGGGGGGCACAGGGTTGCTACTCAATAGTGAACCCAATATCCCCTCAGGAGCGTAAGAAGCCCAAACAGGCCCATAAAGCGGCGGCCAAGGAGGCGGCTAAGGTCACTTCCACTATCCCGCCCTCCCAGCTCCAGGAGGACATTGAGACTTTTGTGGCGGAAGCAGCTTGAGAATCTTTTAACCAATCAGTTCGGGATGCCCAAGCTGAAATCCTAGTGGGTGAGTCAATTTCACCCAACCAATGCACCCAAGCCTCAATTGGAACTGAATTGGTCTCCAACCTTCCAGCCAAAAATTCAAAATCAAGCATAGGTGCACTGAAAATGCATGCACTGCAAAAATCTCATTCTGCAGCGGGGAAAAAGGTGAAGGCAAAAGCCAACGAGAACCTGACTGCTAAAGCTACCCATACCACTGACTACATTGCATCACATACCCAAGGCGCCAAAAAGCGCCGTGGAGAACAAGAGAAGGCTGAAGGGCTCAGGTGCCCTTCCCCTCGCACCTAAGGTGCAATGGGGGAAACCTTCACTCTAGGGACGCTGAATATCGCCAGACTCAAGGCCTTGCCATCCCAGGCTAGGAAACTGAGTTTTTTACAACATAATTTACCCGTGGATATCCTGGCCATCCAGGAGTCCCACTGTCCATGAAGTTCTGAGGAAACATGGAAAACCAAGCTCCTCCCTTCCCTCTTCTTCTGGTCTGAGCACTGTGGGGTGCTAGTTCAAAAAAACAATAATTTTAAATTTTTATTATCTGAATCCTTCCTTAGTGGCCGCGTCCTTGTTGTCAATTTTTTGTGGGCTGATGTAGTGCACGCTATTGTCAACATTTACACCCTGACCTGTGCACGAGAACGTTGTGAATTTTTCTCATCATTCAATTCCATTCCATTGCCCCCTGACCCTTTCGTCATTGGCAATATGAACTGTTGGTTGAACCCATCCATGGACCGCTGGCCTTCCTCATCTTCCCTGCCACAGGGACACATAGAACTACACATCCTCAAGGCCACCCTAGGGTTGGTCGATACCCTGCCACGTCATGCTCCGCTTCTTGAAAACATGCGCGCCCCCATGTCCACAACAGCCAGTTAAGGCTATGTCCCACATTGACCTTATTCTCACGCCATTGACATTTCGCACCCAAAATTCCCATTTCAACATGATGAAAATTTATTTCTCCAATCACAGGGTGGTTTTAATTACCTTCCACCTACCTGACCCAGTTGCTTGGGCTCCAAAGCGGTGCAAACTTCGCCCAGCTGAACTTGCATCACCAAGATTTTCCTCATAGATGAAATCTGCAACTACGGCTCCAGAGTTTATTGCACCATTTTGCACTGATCTAAATTCCACCTGTTCAGCCTTCAAAGCGGACACAATCCACCAGGCTCGCCACCTTTATTCCCGATGCTCACGCTCCACCTCAGCAGTCATCTCGCGCGCTCTGGCAGAGCTGGCCCACCTGGAGTCCAACATCCCAGCCATGGGCTACAGCCCTGCTTGGGGCCACAAGTGGGCAGAAGTAGCCGCCCACCTTAACGCGCTTGAGCGGTAACATAAGCATCATGTCTTCAGTACAGAGCTAAACACATAACAGTGGGCGACACGTGCTCCACTTGCTATTTTTGAAAATTCTTTGCACCACGCCAGAGCTTGGCCTGCACACAGGTGCGAAGGCTAGACAATTCCGTAGTGGATATGCTGGCCGAAGTGGAGATTGAGATACAAAACTATTACTCTAAATTGTACCTATATGACCCAATTATGCCGGCCAAAATGGCGAATTTTCTTGATAGTGCACATATCTGCACCATTTTCTGAGACCCGGAGTTGATTAATTTGATTACTCCAACAACCTCTGGTCCACCATTCATGGTGCACCAAATAGGAAATGCCCAGGCCCTGATGGCATTCCTTATGAGTTAATATGAAGTACTTCATTTATTTATCCCCACTGTTGCTTGCCTCTCTTAACCAGAGCCTCTTGGAAACGCGCCTCCTACCAGGAGGGCAAGAGGCCTACACCATTAAGCTATTCAAAAAGAGGATAAGCTAGACTTGGCCAACTGGCGCCCCATTTATCTAACCAACACTGATACTAAAAACTTTTACTAAAATCATGGCTAAACGTCTAGGGATTGTTGCCTCTGCTAACATCTCCCCAGAACAATTCAGTTTCATACCCAGAATGTCGATATGGGACAACGTGCACACTGTGGCCAACGCCTGTCAGTCCATGGCCTCTGGTGCACTTGTATTTTTAGACCAACAGAAGGCCTATAATAGAGTTAAATGGGATTGCCTCAGGGCCTGTCTCCACCAATTTCGCCTACCCCCTCGCTTCATCAATTGGGTGATGCTGCTGACAGAATCCTCCACAATGGCTGTGCGTGCCCTAACTTTCTCACGCATATAGTCTGCCCTCAAAGGGGACTACGCTAAGGGGACCCCCTTAGCCCACTCTTATATAAATTCATCCTTGACCCATTTCTTTGCAACGTGAATGCCCGCCTTACTGGGGTCCATGTGCAAGGCCAAGCCCCGGTCAAAATGTTGGCATTTGCTGATGACTGTGTGGTTGGGGTGTCTAACAATCATGATGCATGCACGCTTGAAGCTCTTATCCAGGTTTACTCCAGGGTAAGTAATGTTGCACTCAACGCCTCCAAAACCAAAATCATTCTCCTTGGTCGGTATCAAACCCGCTGGGCCTCAGCGCCCTGTTTCCAGTCCACTCCATCTGCTAGCACACGCGCTTGCTTACCCTGCCCATCCCATACTGCCCCACTTGCGCTCCCCTTTGTGCCGCGCCCTACCGTTGTGCTGGTCCGCCATTTGGGGGTGTGGTTGGAGGCAGGCGGGTATGCCTCAACGGTGATGGAAAGCCATATTCTGGACATGACAAAACGCATCGCCTCCCTCAGAGCCCACCCTACTTCCCTTACTGGCAGGGTTGTACTAGCCAACTCTATGCTCCTCTCCAAAGTTTGGTTTGGGGCCCACACCATTCTTTTCCCCCCAGGTTTCTTCAAGTCACTGTATGCCCTTCTGAAAGGGTGGCTTTGGTCAGGCTGCCCACCACCAGTATGGCTAGAGGTCATGTTTGGCCCTCATCATCATGGAGGGATGGGCCTGCTTGACTTCAAAGCCTTTGCTGCAAAGGTCCTGGGCACCTGGATCGCTGCTGTTACCATCCCTACACTTCCAGCCCAACACTGGTCCCGCGTGGCCCACTCCAACTTCTCCCACGCCCTGGGCCTTACCAATCCGTCACACCCTCACTCTTTGATGAAATATCTAGCTTCCCATCCTTTGGCCGCAGATCCCCCATGGAACTGCACCCCATTTCAAATGAATCCTCCTCTCCATATGGAGCGCTATGTGGAGAATTTGTATTTGTGGACCACTGCCCAGAGGGGGCTCCCCTCTCCTCGGTTCACACAGGAGGTACAGGGACTACCCATTCTGGACAGCTTGATACCCGCGAGGCCCCATATCTTGTCCAGGGTGGACTACCTGGACATGATGGACATCCCTTATTCTCTTAGTACCCAGAAAAAAATTGGAAATACGCCCACCACCCTCTTCTGCAGCCTCATACCCATTCCATTGTGTGGTGCTGCTTGAGGTGGGTGTACCACAATGCTGAGCGCTCTAACTCTTACACTCATACTGTGTCGTGTGTGGCCAGTATGGAACGCTGTTTCACCGCCTGGAGAAGTGCCCTACATCTAAAGCGATATGGATTGAGGTGCAACATCTGCTTTGTCAGGATCAGGCCCAGCCCTTCAGTTTGTCCAGGGATATGTTTGCTTTATCAATGATTTCCCCTCTTCCACCCTCCCTCCATACTTTGGTGGTTCAATGCCATGTGGACTATTCACACGATTGTCTTGGATGCCATCACAGGCTCCACCTCCACCCTCCCAGAAGCTGTCCGCCGGTTCCAGTCACACTTAGTGGACCACTTTCAAACGTGGATGTTTGAATACCTCCCACCGCGTCACCGTCAGTTGGTCTCCTCCTGGTTCCCAGTTTGGTTCATCAACTCTGACCCCTTCCTCCACACGTGCTTGATCGTGGTTCCAGCCCCTCTACACGTTCCCCCTCCCAGTAGTGGCATTCCCGCTGGCAACAGGAGACAGCATTAACTTCTCTGTGGTGCCCTCATATCCCTGTGTTTCATTTTCTTTAATGTCTTATTGGAAGTGTCCATCCCCTAGTTGGCTTTCCCTACAATAAATTTAAAACAAAATGGTATAAACTCGTTGATAGTATCTTAATTATAGAAACTTGGTTCTAAGTCAAACTTCTATAGCTAGGTATGTTATCCTAAGACAACTTGTTTAAATTATAAGAAAGGCCAACGGTTTAAGGCTTAATATGTTCTATACTAATACACAGTCTGTATAACTTTCTAATTAAATTAAAACAAAATATAAAACCGCATTTATATTTTAATATAAATAAAGCCCTCAAACTATATTTTTTGATTTGTGGATAAAATTTGCTATATAAAGGTTACAATTTTTCTTGATGAGTCTATTTTTGTGTATTCTACTAATTTTGTTTTAAAACTATAGATATGGTTCACCATGTGATCTCTGTCATAGTCAAAGTACTACACAAAAAAAAGATTTAACCCTTTGTTAGTAATCTGGTTTTATAACTCATACACACTTATTTACGTAGTAGTTTAATGGAAACAGGACTGAAAGCTTAAGAACGTATTCTTGTGAACTATACTAAAGTATAGAAACCTATGTTACCTTAGATATGATTTTAGTAAATTATTTAAGCATATGTGAACATAAGAATATCCACATATATTAGATGTACTTTTAAGAACAAGATATATATTGAGATATTTTTATAACAGATGATATATACCTATAGACTATCTATGATAACTCTAACATTAAGCTATGCTAATAAAATGTCACATAAAAATCCTGTACTGGTAGCATTGACATTAATGTAAATATTAACTTCTCTTTAACCGCTCAAAGTCACTTTTGAGCGATTTTAAATTTAAGTTTATTTTATCCACAGCCATCTGCCCAAACCTATTCTTTGATGTCCTTGGCTCTGCCGCCTGCCACCCCAGTGTGGGGCAGCAGTGCACCCCCACCTAGCGTTTTCCGCCCTGCAGGCAAGCGCGTTCGGACAGGTTCAAACAGCCCGCCCACTGCTTCCAACCGTTTCGTCCCCCCACGAGACCTAGCACTCCACCTGGCGCGCATCCACCCTTCTCGCCCCCATCCTCTCGCCCTCCCTCGCTCTGCTATTCGCTATTGCCTCAGAGTGGACTATGGACGTTTGTTCCCATATGCCAATAAGGCAATTATTGACCTAGCCACTACAGCCTTTGCGCCAGCTGGCTTTATAGACTTCCGCCCTTTTAAGGGCTACTTTGACGTTGGGTTCCAATCTGAGGAGGATGCTGAAGCGGCAGCACAAACTCCTCTAATTTATAAAAAAACCCCCATTCCCACAACCCGTACTCGCCTCCCTTCAGACACCACGCTAGTGGTATCCTTTGCAAATCTCCCATCCCACCTTCCACCCCAGGTTTTGTATGACCAGTTGGTCGCGGGGCTCATGGCTTATGGCACTCAGCCCAACCTCATCTTTGCCATTCCTTCTGGTGCAGAACGCCTTGTTGCTCCTCGTGCAACAGCCACCATCATACCACACCACCCTACCATAGCCCAACAAATCCCACCCCGCGCTAGTGTGGCTGCAGCACCTGATCATTTCTTTTGGGCTCGGGTCAATAATGGTAGGCAGATTTGTTCCCTCTGCTTTGGCCTTGACCATGCAAAAAGAGCGTGCCCTAAGGCCAAATCTGCTGATGCAGCTTCTGAGCCCCCTCTGGAGGTTCAGTATGGGGCGCTTTGCTGCCCCCTCCCACCCTCCAATCTCGTTCAGTGGGCCCACATGGAAAATCAGCCCCACCCAAAACCTCCATCCTCACTCTCCCACCTAAATCTACGCCAGCCAATCAGAGCAATGCTTGGACCAACATTCGTACCCAAGCAGCTGCCCATTCGCCCAATCCTACCCACTCAAATTTAAATGCCACTATTCCAGTGAACCAAAATCCATGGGATCTATTGGCTGAAACTGACGAATCAGGTAATATCCTTATTAGTAAGCATACAGGTCAACCTCTCTGCCATGGCAATTATGGTCGGGCAGAATTTTTCCTTCCCAACTTTGATGAAACCCCTACCCCTCGCCATTTTGCTCCTCTACCCAATACAACCCCCTTCCAAAGTGACCACCAGCTCGCCTTAGCTGCGGTAGCCTCTCCTCATTGCCCAAAACTACGCACCGCGGTGGCCCAGTCAGTGGCTCAGCTCCAGCATGGCCTGCCCACCATCTTCTTCCCCCCTGACTTCCCTGAATCTCCCTGCAGTGACATCTCAAAATTATTTGATGATGCTAAAATTGCTGTTATGAATGTTGCAACACTTGCTTCATTCAACCCCTCAGCCAAAATCACCCGCCACAGTATCTCCCTTTTCACCCAACTTCCTGAAGCCCGCAAAGAAGCTGAAGTTCTCCTCGCAGCTTTTGTTGAGACACTTTCCCGTCATTATCTTGATGCAGAAGTGGAAAACTCCTACTACGCTGACCTCAGCCCCCACTATGCAGATGCCCCAACGCCCTGGCTCTCTGCTCTGATCCGGTACTGCAACCAACACCCCTTGATTGAGGCGGGTCTTTCTGAAAACCAACCCCCTGACCCCTCCTCACCCTCTGCCATGGTGGGTTAAGCAGTTTCTGCTTCCCACCTGGTTAGTAGTTTGTTTTGCCATTTTGAGTGTTGTGATTGGTACTGTCCATCCCCTGGTCGGCGTACCTCGAATAAATCAAATAAATCAAATAAATCGAAATTGACATTAATGTAAATATTAACTACTTGCAATACCTAATGATAAATCTATATTATACAGTCAGTGAAGGTCTAAGAAGCATTAGTCTGAAGCCATACATATCAATGTGTCCCTTTGTTTTCATACTGATGAGTAAGTAAAATGATGCATCAATTTCACAACTTGAACAAATAAAGATTTCCAACAGCTTAGTTTTCATACTTTTTCAGAATATCTGACTTGTAAGTCTAGAAAGGTTCATATAAAAAGATTTAAGTTAAAGTGTTATAATAAAAAGTATATTTAAGTTGACATACCTCAGACATAAAAACAGTCTATATTTTTTAATATATGATAATATAATATCACTTACACGTTATGCGCCATAATGGTTTGTCATTTCTGTACAGATATAATTTACACATCACTGGATAAGATATATACAAAAGTAAAATATTTTACAAAGGTAAATATAGTTACTAATGACTCAACCATAAAAAAGTTGCAGTTTATGCTCAGTAAGTGGCTATCCCAATTTGAAGCTATGTAAGCGATAAATTACTCAATTTTATATCTATTTTCTGATCATGTTATCAATTATATGCAAGTTAGCATAAAGTTTTTAATTTTTAATTTATTGCAGGGAAGGCCGACCATGGGATGGACACTTCTGAATATGACTCAGACAAGACAAAACTTAGTACCAGGGGAGGCAAAACTTTTCTTTCTCGTTGCAAACACTTTTGCAACCCATTCAATTCAAGACTAAATCTAGTTTGTTAATCTCATAGAGGGGATTAGTCTGCGCCCATGTCTGGGAGCAATTGAGCAAGCAAGGCAAGAGGAGCAGGCGGAAGGCCCGCGGCCTCTAACGTTCAAAAATGCCCCAGAGAATCCGGCGGAATAGAAAAAAATCTAAAAAAACTGGCGGTCACAATTTCCCCGGAGATACTCGCGTGGCAAGCACGATGCAACCAGTACATCAACACGCCACATTCCCAGCCACTTTCGTTGGTGGAATTCAGAGTCCGTGTGTATCTGGACATCCAAAAAATGGCCCTATGGGAAAAATTTTGTGAAGATGTACACAAAATTTTCCCAACCGTGGTGTACGTTGCACCTCACTCCATGTCACGCGGTTGGCTGGACCTAGGTTTTGAAAGCAAAATAGCAGCAGACGAGGCTGCAGCAGTGCGCGTAGTGGTCAACCTCCCCGAAGGGCAACGGGTCGTCAAAACTAAATGCACCAGATGGACAAAATCAAACTAAATTTTCCTCACGTTTGACTTTTTGCCTATTATGGTAAAACGTGAAATTTTGGAGCAACACCTGAAAGATGATCTCGCCATATATGGCAAGATACAATCTTTCAAAATGCAACGTTTCATGCTGATGCCACACCTGTGCACAGGCAAAGCCATCACAGTTCTGACCCCAACTGAGGAGATCATGAAGGATGTAACCCAGATCCCGCACTCCACCTTTATTGACATCACAGGGCACACCACCCACCCATTCCGGATAACCGTGGACAGCGCGCCCCCATTTGCACCCACTGTGACGCGTTTGGCCATAAGGCACACGCATGCCCCATCAAAGAGGGCGTTACATTCCAAGAGCACCCCTCGGCGGCCATGGCCAGCGGAGAGGCGCACTATAACCAACCGCAAGCACCAAAGAGGCTTTCCCATGGGGAGCACAAGGCTGCTACCTATTGGTAAAGCCCATCTCCCCGCAGGAGTGGAAGAAGGCCAAGCAGGCCCATAGGACCGCGGCCAAGGAAGCAGCCAAGGTCACCACCACCATCCCACACTCACAACGCCAGGAGGACATGGAGACCTTCGCGGCAGGAAGCAACTTGGGAATCCATCACCCAATCAGATTGGGAGGCCCAAGCTGAATGGGCCACTCAATCTGAGGATCCGATGGGAGATTCGATCTCACCCAATTGCTGCACCCAAGCCCCAGTTGAAACTGACTTGGGACCTATCCCAACTGAAAAATTTTTGCCCCACTTGACGGTGCACCAAACTTATCCGCACCACAAAAAATTCATCCGACGTAGGGAAAACAAAAAGTGAAGGCCAAAGCCAATGTGACTCTTTCCACAAAAATTAACAAAAACCCTGATAGTGTTGCTGCTAATACCCGCGCTGCTGTGAAAGCCCGTGGGGACCTGGAAGAGGCTGGTGGGCCAGGGGCCCACCCCCTTGCACCTAAGGTGTGATGGGGAAATTTTCACTCTAGGGACGCTGAATATCGCCAGACTCAAGGCCTCCCCGTCCCGGGCTAGGAAACTGAGTTTTTTACAAAATAATTTACCCGTGGATATCCTGGCCATCCAGGAAACCCACTGTCCACGAGGTTCCGAGGATGCTTGGAAAACAATGCTCCTACCATCCCTATCCTTTTGGTCGAAGCACTGTGGGGTGCTAATTCAGAAAAACAATTTTTTCAAATTTTCATCTTCAGAAACATTCCTAAATGACTGAGTGCTCGTTGTCACCTTCTCATGGGCCGATGTTGCACATACAATTGTCAACATTTACGCCCCAAATGGTGCACAAGAGCATCGGGAATTTTTGCTTGTCAATCAAATCCCTCCCGCTACCCCGATTCTTTCCTAATTGGTGACATGAGCTGTTGGCTAACCTCACCAACGGACCAGTGGCCGCCCTCACCCCACACCCCACAGGGTCATGTAGAACTACGCGTTCTAAAAGCTACCCTTGGGTTAATGGATGCGCTGCCGCAACGTGCCCCACTGCTCAAAAACATGATGCATCCCCACGTCCACAATGGCCAATTAAGGTCCATGACCCACATTGACCTTATTCTAGCACCGGCGAAATTCCAACCCAACATCTCCACTTCAAAACAACAAAAATGGAATTCTCTGACCACTGACTGGTGTCAATAACATACCACTTACCCTTCACAGTTGCAAAGGCCCCACATTGGTGCAAAATCTGCCCCCCAGAGCTTGCATCGCCAGGATTTTCCAGAGACAACTTTGGCAATATTGTTTGTTGCACCGTTTTGCGTGGACCCCATTTTCACATGGGCAACTATCAAAGAAGACATCATCCGCCACTATTGCCATCTCTCATCCAGATGCTCACGAGCCACATCGGCGGTTATATCGCGTGCACTGGCAGAATTGGCCTGCTTGGAGTCCAACATTCCAGCCTCAGGATATAGCCCTGCATGGGGCCAGAAGTGGGCGGAGGCAGCAGCCCACCTCAACGCACTTGAAAGGCAACACAAACATCGGGTTTGTGTCCAATACAGGGCCACACGCATCACTAAAGGCGACAAGTGCACCGCATACTTCTTCAAAAAAATTTTTGCACCACGCCAGAGTGTGGCCTGCACACAGGTGCGAAGATTGATAATTCTATTGTGGACACACTGGCCGAAGTGGCAATTGAAATGCAGATATTACTCCGAGTTATGCCGAGCCAAACCAATTCAGCTGGCTGAAATGGAAGAATTTCTTGACAGAGCTCATATCTGCACCATTTTCTGATACCCAGAAATAATGAATTTAATTACTCCGAACGAATTATGGACTACCATTCGTGGTGCACCAAACCAAAATTGCCCAGGCCCAGATGGCATTCCATATGAGTTCTACAAAAATATTTTAAATATATATCCCTTGCTGCTAGCCTCACTCAACCAAAGCCTGTTGAAACGCCCTCCTACCAGGAGGACATGAGGCTTTTAGAGTCACACTCTTCAAGAAAGGGGATAGGATAGACTTAGCCAACTGGCGCCCCATTTCTCTAACAAACACAGACACCAAAATTTTAACAAAAATCATGGCTAACCATTTAGGGACTGTAGCATCTGCCACCATCTCTCCAGAACAATTTGGTTTCATCCCCAGAAGGTCGATTTAGGATAACGTGCACTCTGTGGCTAATGTGTGTCAGTCCACAGCCTCTGGGGCACTTGTATTCTTGGACCAACAAAAGGCCTATGATAGAGTAAACTACGAATACCTTAGGGCCTGCCTCCAACAATTCCACCTACCTCCCCGCTTCATTTACTGGGTGATGCTGCTCACGGAATCTGCAACAATGGCTGTGCGCGGCCCAGGTTTCCTAATGAAAGTAGTCCATCCTCAAAGGGCCTGAGACAAGGGGACCCCCTGAGCCCACTCTTATACAACTTCAGCCTTGACCCACTACTGCGAAATGTGAATACCCAACTCACTGGGTCCATGTGCCAGGCCAAACCCCAGTCAAGATGATGGCATTTGCAGATGATTGTGTGGTGGGGGTGTCTAATAACAAAAAGATGCACGCGCGCTTGAAGCCCTCATCCAGGAATATTCCCGGGTAAGCAACGCGGCACTGAACGCCTCCAAAAACCGAAATCATCCTCCTTGGTCGGTTTCAGAACTGCTGGGCCCCAGCAAGTAGTTCCCAACCCAGCCCAGCTGCTCGCCCAAGTCCACGCCTTACTAACTCAAAACACACCGCTCCACTGGTGCTCCCCTTTGTGCCGCGACCTACCATAGGACTGGTACGCCATCTGGGCGTGTGGTTGGATGCAGGAGGATACGCGTCAGCAGTAATGGAGGGCCATATACTGGACAACGTGACGAAGCGAATCGCCTCTCTCAGAGCCCACCCTATTACCCTCACTGGCAGGGTTGTTCTTATCAACTCTATGCTCCTATCCAAAGTCTGGTTTGGAGCCCACGCCATCCCCTTCTCCCCAAGCTTCTTCAAATCCCTGTATGCTTTGCTACAAGTTTGGCTTTAGTCAGGCCGCCCTCCACCAGTACGGCTAGAGGTCATGTTTGGCCCTCATCATCATGGTGGCATGGGCCTACTTGACTTCAAAGCCCATGCCACCAAGATCCTAGGCACCTGGATTGCGGCCAGTCATGCTCCTACACTCCCATCCCAACACTGGTCCCGCGCGGCCCGCTCCAACTTCCCCTGAGCCTTGGGCCTCAACAATCCATCAAACCCCCACTCCCTGATGAAATACCTCGCATCACACACATCAGCCACAGGTCCTCACGGGACCAAAACCCACTACAAACGAATCCTACTCTCCATGCGAAGCGCAGAGTGGAGAATTCGCATTAGTGAACATACAACCCGAAGAGGCCGCCCCTCTCCTCAGTTCACACAAGAGGTACAGGGGCTACCCATCCATGATGGCGTGATCCCCATTCGACCCCAAGTCCTATCCAGGGTGGACTACCTGGACATGATGGACATCCCTTATTCACTGAGACCCAAAAGACTATCTGGAAATACGCACACCATCCTCTGTTGCAGCCTCAAGTCCGCTCCCATGTGTGGCGCTGCCTGAGGCGGGTGTATCGTACAGCTGAGCGCTCTAATGCTTTACACTCATCCTGTGTCGTGTGTGGCCAGTATGGAACGCTGTTTCACCGCCTGGAGAAGTGCCCCACCTCTAAAATAATATGGCGCGAAGTCCAACGTCTGCTAGGCCAGGATCAAACACATCCTTCAGTCTGTCAAGAGATATGTTTGCTTCATCAATGGCCTCCCCCTCCCCACCCCTCCCCCTTCGTGCTCTGGTGGTTGCAATCGCCATGTGGACTATCCACACGATTGTCTTGGATGCCATCGCTGGATCCATCCCCACCCTCCCTGAAGCTGTCCACAGATTCCGTCTCATTTGGTGGATCACTTTCAAGCGTGGATGTTTGGATATCTCCCACCACGTCGCCGGCAGCTGGTCTCCTCCTGGTTCCCAGTCTGGTTCATCAAATCAGACCCCTTCCTCCACACGTGCTCAATAGTGGCTACGCCCCTACACACGTTCCCTCCCCCTTCCCATAAGTGGCGTTTCCGCTGGCAACAAGAGATAGCATCGCTTCTCTGGGGTGCCTCACCTGGTACTAAGTTTTGTCTCGTCTGAGTCATATTTGGAAGTGTCCGTCCCATGGTCGGCCTTCCCCGCAATAAATTTAAATTAGTACCAGGGGAGGCACCCCAGAGACGCGATGCTATCTCTGTTGCCAGCGGGAACGCCACTTATGGGGAGGAGGAGGGAACGTGTGAAGGGGCCGTAGCCACTACTGAGCACGTGTGGAGGAAGGGGTCTGATTTGATGAACCAGACTGGGAACCAGGAGGAGACCAGCTGTCGGTGACGCAGTGGGAGATATCCAGACATCCACGCTTGAAAGTGGTCAACCAGATGAGACTGGAATCTGTGGACAGCTTCAGGGAGGGTGGGGATGGATCCAGCGATGGCATCCAAGACAATCGTGTGGATAGTCCACATGGCGATTGCAACCACCAGAGCATGGAGGGAGGGTGGGAGGGGGAGGCCATTGATGAAGCAAACATATCTCTTGACAGACTGAAGGGATGAATTTGATCCTGGCCTAGCAGACGTTGGACTTCGCGCCATATCACTTTAGAGATGGGGAACATCTCCAGGCGGTGGAACAGCGTTCCATACTGGCCACACACGACACAGGATGAGTGTAAAGCGTTAGAGCGCTCAGCTGTACGATACACCTGCCTCAGGCAGCGCCACACATGGGAGCGGACTTGAGGCTGCAACAGAGGATGGTGTGCATATTTCCAGATAGTCTTTTGGGTCTCAGTGGAATAAGGATGTCCATCATGTCCAGGTAGTCCACCCTGGATAGGACTTGGGGTCGAATGGGGATCATGCCATCATGGATGGGTAGTCCCTGTACCTCTTGTGTGAACTGAGGAGAGGGGCGGCCTCTTCGGGTTGTATGTCCACTAATATGAATTCTCCACCTGCGCTTCGCATGGAGAGTAGGATTCTTTTGTAGTGGGTTTTAGTCCCGTGAGGACCTGTGGCCGATGTGTGTGATGCGAGGTATTTCATCAGGGAGTGTGGGTTTGATGGATAGTTGAGGCCCAAGGCTCAGGAGAAGTTGGAGTGGGCCGCGCGGGACCAGTGTTGGGATGGGAGTGTAGGAGCGGTGACGGCCGCGATCCAGGTGCCCAGGATCTTGGCAGCATGGGCTTTGAAGTCAAGCAGGCCCATGCCACCATGATGATGAGGGCCAAACATGACCTCTAGCCGTACTGGTGGAGGGCGGCCTGACCAAAGCCATCCTTGTAGCAAAGCATACAGGGATTTGAAGAAGCTTGGGGAGAAGGGGATGGCGTGGGCTCCAAACCAGACTTTGGATAGGAGCATAGAGTTGGCAAGAACAACCCTGCCAGTGAGGGTAGTAGGGTGGGCTCTGAGAGAGGCGATTCGCTTCGTCACGTTGTCCAGTATATGGCACTCCATTACTGCTGACGCATATCCACCTGCCTCCATCCACACGCCCAGATGGCGTACCGGTCCTATGGTAGGACGTGGCACAAAGGGGAGCACCAGTGGAGCGGTGTGTGTTGAGTTAGTAAGGCGTGGACGTGGGCGAGCAGATGGGCTGGGTTGGGAACTACTTGCTGGGGCCCAGCAGTTCTGAAACCGACCAAGGAGGATGATTTCAGTTTTGGAGGCGTTCAGTGCCGCGTTGCTTACCCGGGAATATTCCTGGATGAGGGCTTCAAGCGCGCATGAATCTTTGTTATTAGACACCCCCACCACGCAATCATCTGCAAATGCCATCATCTTGACTGGGGTTTGGCCTGGCACATGGACCCCAGTGAGGTGGGCATTCACATTTCGCAGTAGTGGGTCAAGGCTGAAGTTGTATAAGAGTGGGCTGAGGGGGTCCCCTTGTCGCAGGCCCCTTTGAGGGCAGACTACTTCCGTTAGGAAGCCTGGGCCACGCACTGCCATTGTTGCAGGTTCCGTGAGCAGCATCACCCAGTTAATGAAGCGGGGGTAGGCGGAATTGATGGAGGCAGGCCCTAAGGTATTTCCAGTTTACTCTATCATAGGCCTTTTGTTGGTCCAAGAATACAAGTGCCCCAGAGGCTGTGGAATGTCACACATTAGCCACTGAGTGCACATTATCCCAAATTGACCTTCTGGGGATGAAACCAAATTGTTCTGGGGAGATGGTGGCAGATGCTACAGTCCCTAAACGGTTAGCCATGATTTTGGTTAAAATTTTGGTGTCTGTGTTTGTTATAAAAATGGGGCGCCAGTTGGCTAAGTCAAGCCTATCCCCTTTCTTGAAAGTGTGACAGTAAAGGCCTCATGTCCTCCTGGTAGGAGGCGCGTTTCCAACTGGCTTTGGTTGAGTGAGGCTAGCAGCAGTGGGGATATATATTTAAAATATTTTTTGTAGAACTCATATAGAATGCTATCTGGGCCTGGACATTTTCAGTTTGGCGCACCATGAATGGCTGTCCATAATTCGTTCAGAGTAACTAAATTAATTATTTCTGGGTATCAGAAAATGGTGCAGATATAAGCTCAGTCGAGAAATTCCACCATTTCAGCCTGCTGAATTGGTTCAGCTCAGTATAACTTGGAGTAATATCTTTGTGTTTCGATTGCCACTTCAGCTGGTGTGTCCGCAATGGAATTATCTGATCTTCGCATCTGTGTGCAGGCCACACTCTGGTGTGGTGCAAAATTTTTTTAAAGAAATTTGTGGTGCACTTGTTGCCTTTAGTGATGCATGTGGCCCTATATTAGACACAAACCCGATGTTTGTGTTGCCTTTCAAGTGCGTTGAGGTGGGCGGCTGCCTCCGCCCACTTCCAGCCCCATGCAGGGCTATATCCTGTGGCTGTAAATATTGGACTCCAAGTGGGCCAATACTGCCAGCGCGCGTGAGATAACCGCTGATGTGGCTCGTGAGCACCTGGAGGAGAGATGGCGATAGTGGCGGATGGTGTCTTCTTTGAAAGTTGCCCATGTGGAAATGGGGTCCGTGCAAAATGGTGCAACAAATGATTTCGCCAAAGTTGCCTCTTCCACCCACGTGGAAAATCCTGGTGATGCAAGCTCGGAGGGGGCGGATTTTGCACCAATGTGGGGCCTTTGCAACTGTGACAGGTAAGTGGTATGTTATCGAGACCAATCAGTGGTTGAAGAATTCCATTTTTGTTGTTTTGAAGTGGGAGATGTGGGGTTGGAATTTCGCTGGTGCTAGAATAAGGTCGATGCGGGTCATGGACCTTAATTGGCCATTGTGGATGTGGGGATGCATCATGTTTTTGAGCAGTGGGGCATGTCATGGCAGCGCATCCATTAACCCAAGGGTGGCTTTTAGAACGCGTAGTTCTATGTGACCCTGTGGGGCGTGGGGTGATGGCGGCCACCAGTCCATTGGTGAGGTTAGCCAACAGTTCATGTCACCAACTAGGAAAGAATTGGGGGGTAGTGGGAGGGATTTGACTGATGAGAAAAATTCCCGACGCTCGTGTGCACCATTTGGGGCATAAATGTTGACTATTGTGTGTGCAACGTCAGCCCATGAGAAGGTGACAACGAGCAATCGGCCATTTAGGAATGTTTCTGAGGATGTGAATTTGAAAAAATTGTTTTTCTGAATTAGCACCCCACAGTGCTTTGACCAAAAGGATAGGGATGGTAGGAGCATTGTTTTCCAAGCTTCCTCGGAACCTTGTGGACAGTGGGACTCCTGGATGGCCAGGATATCCACGGGTAAATTGTTTTGTAAAAACTCAGTTTCCTAGCCCAGGGTGGGGAGGCCTTGAGTCTGGTGATATTCAGTGTCCCTAGAGTGAAGGTTTTCCCCATTGCACCTTAGGTGCCGAGGGGGTGGGCCCCTGGGCCCATCAGCCTCTTCCAGGTCCCCACGGGCTTTCACAGCAGTGCGGGTGTTAGCAGCAACACTATCAGGGTTTTTGTTAATTTTTGTGGAAAGAGTCACATTGGCTTTGGCCTTCACTTTTTGTTTTCCTGACGTCGGATGAATTTTTTGTGGTGCGGATAAGTTCGGTGCACCGTCCGAGTGGGGCAAAATTTTTTTTTTTTGGTTGGGATAGGTCCCAAGTCAGTTTTGACCAGAGCTTGGGTGCAGTGATTGGGTGAGATTGAATCTCCCATCGGATCCTTGAATTGAGTGGCCCACTCAGCATAGGCCTCCCAATCTGATTGGGTGATGGATTCCCGAGTTGCTTCCACCGCAAAGGTCTCCATGTCCTCCTGGCGTTGTGAGTGTGGGATGGTGGTGGTGGCCTTAGCCGCTTCCTTGGCCATGGCCCTATGGGCCTGCTTGGCCTTTTTCCACTCCTGCGGGGAGATGGGCTTTACCAATAGGTAGCAGCCTTGTGCTCCCCACGGAAAGCCTCCTTGGTGCTTGCAGTTGGTTCGTAGTGCGCCTCTCCGCTGGCCATGGCCACTGAGGGGTGCTCTTGGAATGTGACGCCCTCCTTGATGGGGCATGCGTGCACCTTATGGCCAAACGCGTCACAGTGGGTGCAAATGGGGGGCGCACTGTCCATGGTTACCCGGAATGGGTGGGTGGTATGCCCTGTGATGTCAATAAAGGTGGAGTGCGGGATCTGGGTTAGGTCCTTTGTGATCTCCTCGGTTGGGGTCAGAACTATGATTGCTTTGCTGGTGCACAGGTGTGGCATCAGCGTAAAATGTTGCATTTTAAAGATTGTAGTTCGCTGTATATGGCGAGACCATCTTTCAGGTGTTGCTCCATCATGTCACGTTTTACCGTAGTAGGCAAAAAGTCAAACGTGAGGAAAATTTAGTTTGATTTTGTCCATCTGGTTCATTTGGTTTCAACAACCCATTGCCCTTCAGGGAGGTCGACCACTATGCGCACTGCTGCAGCCTCACTGCTGCTATTTTGCTTTTAAAACTTAGGTCCAGCCAACCGCATGACATGGAGTGAGGTGCAACGTACACCGCAGTCAGGAAAATTTTGTGTACATCTTCACAAAATTTTTCCCATAAGGCCATTTTTTGGATGTCCAGATACACACAGACTCCGAATTCCACCGACGAAAGTAGCTGGGAGTGTGGCGTGTTGATGTACTGGTTGCATTGTGCTTGCCATGTGAGTATCTCCAAGGAAATTGTGACCACCAGTTTTTTTAGATTTTTTTCTATTCCGCCAGATTCTCTGGGGCGTTTTCGAATGTTAGAGGCTGTGGGCCTTCCACCTGCTCCTCTTGCCTTGCTTGCCCAACTGCTCCCAGACATGGGCGCAGACTAATCACCTCTATGAGATTATCAAACTAGATTTAGTCTTGAATTGAATGGGTTGCAAAAGTGTTTGCAACGAGAAAGAAAAGTTTTTAGTTAGCATAAAGTTACTTAATTAGATATTGATATTGTGACAATGCAGTATTTGCTAAAATAAACATTATCTCATAATCAAACATCCTTGGATAAAAAAAGTAAAAGCTAAATAAAATTTATTTATGACTTTTCACATACCAAAATTATAATTATGAAGCTAATAAATGTTTGTATAATAAGAAACTGTTGAAATAGTGAGCTCTGAAGAATAATTGGCCTTTAAAATATACCTATATGGGATTTCAGGTAGAGTAGAGGATGATCACACTAAAAATAATAATTATTAGTAATAAATTATATGGCTAGATAGGGGAAATGTCACCTCAAAGACCTATTAAAATCCTTTATAATACTTAAAAGATTAATTATTAGTAGCAAAGAAAGGAAGTGGTTATTTTCTTAGCAAATGGTAATATGTCTATCTGTATGGTAAAATTGATTTTTTCAGGATATTATCTTTCAGGGTTGTAAAATATTTAATTTTGGGCCCTTTTCTTTATAAACCCTTATTTGTATTAGATTGTAATTGATTTGTGCTGAAATAGCCAATTAAAATGGATTGAACAATTTAGTTGTTGACAACAAGCTCCTCAAGTTTTTGCCAAGAGGGAACACAATTCCTGAAAAAATGGCTGTGTACTCAATTTTAAATGGTAATAGTTAAAATGAAAACAATTTAATATTCTGGCCCTCACAAATTTATCCCAATTGGATCCAGACCATTAGGTGACACTGTGTGATGTTGTCCCGCAGGTCAGTGGTAGTAGAATTAAGTTAGTCCTTCTAGAAATATTATGGTAGAGTAGGTCATTTGGAATTATCTGGATGACCCTCCTTATCAAAAGGTAAATTATATTTAATTAACAGCCATGCCTTAAAGCTGTTAGATTTATAGGTAAAATGTCTCAATATAAGCCTCTATTATCAGGATTATACAACTCAATTATTGATTGAAGGCTGGAAGGTTTAAAAGGATTATATCAGATAATGCTTTTTAAGGTGACATTTGGATTTACCAATGTTAGCTAACATAATAAGCGTGAAGTGCACTATAGAGGTAGTCATTAGATTAATGGGATCTGATGCTGCTAGCTTGCGCAAAATATCAATTAAAGTGACATTGGCTCTTTCTACAGTTCCATCTGTGGCTGACTATAAAGGAGAGGTAAAGGGTTGTCTAATTCCCATAGTATTAATTTTCATCCTTAATTATTGAAGTGATAAAGTTGGTCTCATTATCAGAGAGTAGGACTCTAGAGCAACTATATTAGGTAAGATAATTTTGATCCAAAAATAAGGCAGAAGCTTTTAAAGCATCTCTGGGCAGAGAGTAAGCCTCAACCCACTTATTTAAATTACCAATGACCAGGAATAGCAATGATACACATAGAAAGCTTCTGGAAATGGCCCAAAAATGTAAAATGTTTAAAAAGTGGATTCAGGATAGGTAGGTTCAATTTGGTATTGCAGGTTAGATCCATCTTAAGTTTATCAAAAAAGACATTTTCAAGTACAGCATGACCCTCTTGACCATATCGTCCCAATAACACTTAAATCATAAACAGTTAAAGTTTTTTTCTTGACAGCTTTATGATCAAGGTTTATGTGAGCCTTCTTTGTCACTTCAGTGCAAGTATATGGTCATATAAGGTAAATATATAGTGCCTGCTTAATTCACTAGGGTATCTTTATCAACCTTTGGCTTTGCCATTCTTTCAATTCAGTTTTGATTGCTTCAAGTAATTGAATTCAAAGATGAAGTTTTGTTTAAGCTTAAAAAACCATTTTTCCTCAGGTCAGAGATATATAGAACTGGTAAATGGGACAGCCCATCAGCATATTTGGTAAATTGTTTCTGCTTGATGGTTTTAGAAAAGCCATTTTACCTGGAGACTTAATGACCAACAATCCAGTCTACACTAAGGGTTCTTTATTGTCAGAGCCATCATAAAGGAGAATGGTCAAAATATACAGTAAATATTGCCACATAGAAAAAGGCGGAGATACTTGATTGGTAACAATATAGTGAGGTATTCCCGCTCATTTACAGAGTAATTTTTTGTACTAGATAGGTTTCTACTAAAATAGCCAACTAGATGGTTGTGTCAGACAAAGTGCAAGTAAGAATTAGACTGGCCTGCCAGCCCAGATGCCAGAGCACCCAAATGGCAAACCAGAATTCCACAGGCACTGCTGCTGATTTGGCGGATATGTAACTAGAAAGGAATCTCACCAAGAACTGCCAATGAGCCAGAATCATATATAGTCACATAATAAAATACCAGATGAGTACAGCTGTTAACCCTGATGGGTGCGTGAGGATTGGCGGAAAAGGAGGTTTAATTTTTGACATGAAAACAAAAATTTAGGAAAGGATTTTTAATATAAAAATTTGGAAAAATATGCCCAACAATTTTCTCAGTGCAATGTGACTGATTAAATAGTGGTCAATTTAGAGAGAAAACAAGCCAGGTCAGGGTCCCACAAGTTCACCCTAACTGGTGAATAGTTTGGGAATAGGGAACAGATAATTTAACTGAAACTGACATCAAATAATTCAGCAGCAGGTTGAGTCACTTTCAATTCAACCTCAAATGTCCAAACTAAGGCTCAGATACATTTCTGACAGTTGGCGTGATGGCATTTGACCCAACGAGCAGTGAGAATCCCATAAAGCCACCCCACATAGGAAGGGCCCAATTGGTTGGGAATGGGTTCAGGACGCCCAACCCACATGTTGTAATTTTGGACGGTATCCCTAGGATTCGCTGGGCTATTCACACAGGTTGAGCCCTCTGAACAATGGACGGACAATGTGAAGATCATTGGTCCTTTGGATGCACTTGGATATATATTTAAAAATAGGAGAAATCGCTCTGACCAGTATTTTTATTTGTTTTATAATACAGCTACGTCTTGCTGTCCTGCTTGTCTTTCACTAAAAAACCTCTCTCTCTAAATCACCTATTTCACTTATATATGTCAGCTGCAGGTGATACTATTTCATATTGCTTGGGTTATTCTATTCCGCCAATTTTTCTCAAAATTCTGGCTTAGTATTCTTAATCCGCTGTCACCCTATTTACAGTCAATTCACTTCATATTCATCAAATATCAATATCGCCTTATCGCCTTATATAAAGGTGTTCCAATAAACTCATTATATACAATAAGACTCGTTATATCCCAATATTGCCTCATCTCAAGGCAATCAAATATTTATAACTGATGCTGTGTTTGGCATTTTCCGCCCAGATGTCCCAAGACTATCATCCATTCATATCATAATTGCGACATTACCCCCTCCTTGACTGGATAATAGGATCCTATTGTTTATAAGGTCTGAGGAACTTTGCGTGTACTCAATTAATGATCTGTCCACTGATAGGATCCTTGATAGTATACGCATCAACTCCAGTCTTCTCTATTATTTCAAATGGACCTATCCAAATACTGGCAAGTTTATGCTTCCAGCCAAATCCATGCTGGTTATGAAAGAGAACCATATCAAATTCCTTGAATGACACCAATCCACTACGGCATGTCTGATCCGCTGCTTGATTCTTAATCTTCTTTGCCAAACTGAAGGAATATGCTTCAGTTTGTAGCTTGATCAGAATGTTTGTGAGGTTAGTCAAATAGCGGTGAGGTTCTAATCCACCAGTGTCTTCTACACATGCATAAAGCAATGCCGGAAGATCTGGCTATCAGCTGTATAGTAATTAGAATGGAATCTTTCCCGTGCCAGAGTGGTAACAAATGTTATACATGAATGCGGCGGTGGAAAGGAGGGAGCTCCAATCAGAAGGGCGATCCGCTACTAATTTTTGGAGTATGTTCACCAGAGTTCTATTCTCTTGTTCAACCATTCCATTGGACTTGGGGTGATATGGGGTCATCAGAACTCTGCAGATCCCTATAAGCTCGTTCAATTTAGGAAGTATGTGCGAGGTGAAGTTGGTGCCATTATCAGTGAGAATAAACTGAGGGCAACCGTGTTGCTGAATGATACATTCTAGCACAAATTTAGCTACCGTAACAGCCCCCATGTCTTGTATTGCCCTTGCTTTGACCCACTGGATCAAATGATTAATCGCCACAAGAATGTACTTACAACAGTTGGCTCCTGTCAGCAAGGGCCCAATGACATTGAGGGAGACCGTATGCCAAGCGAAATGTGGTCTCACTAACCAATATGATGTCATATGATGGAATGGCTTCTCCACTTGACATTGATGGCAACAGGAAATAGTTTTGAGCACATCAAAACTCATACTTTCCCAATAGTACCATGGGTGTAACAACTCCATAGTTTTACGCATGCCACCATGCTCGACCGCCCTGTGAACACTCATAATGATTCCTGGCCATGCGGAGGGCTGCAGGAAATTCACCATAGAATCACCAATTCATTTATACAGTTCTCCATTCTGTTGGAAGGTATTTGAGCACAATTCATTTAACACTTTTATTACTTGTGGTGGTTCACCGTCATACTTTCCGCTGAGCATCTTATCATACATTATGTCACTAAGGTCTGCTGTCACTGCAATAGTCAGTAACCAAGATAGACGGTCTGCGTTCTGATGCTTTGATCCCAGCTGATGAAGAATTTAAATTATAAGCCTGTAACTTGAGAGCCCATCAAGCCAATTGACCTTCTGGTTCTTTGAGATTTCTGTAACCAGCATAATGATGCTTTTTTAGTTATGATTTTAAACTTTACCCCCATGCAGATAGACTCAGAATTGTTTATATGCATAGATTACTGCTAAGCACTCCCGCTCAGTCACAGTATGATTATGCTTGTGACAGTTTATACTATGACTACAGAAAGTGACAGGATATTTTTCTCCCTCATCATCTTTCTGAGAAAGTACTTCCCCAACAGCGGAAAGAGATGCATCCATCTGAACAATAAATTCCTGGTCAAAGTTTGGGTATTGCAGTACCAGTGCGTTGCTCAGCACCATAGGGAGTGCATTTAAAGTGGATTAATGATGTTCCATCCACTCAAACACAGTGTTTTTTTTCAACAACTTGAATAGCAGACCCCCAATACATCTAAAATTAGGGATAAAACGTCAATAGTAACTGACCATCCCCAGGAATACCTGTATTTCATTTATTATTGGGTGTAGCCATTTTACTAATGGCCTCCACCCTAGCCAATTGTGGCTGCAGCCCCGTTGCATCTACCACAAAACCAAGATATTCTAGCTGATCTTTGAAAAATTGCACTTTTGAGGTTTAATTTTTATGTTCGCCTCAGCCAGCTGATGGAATACTGCTTCTAGGTGGTCTAGTTGCTCCGAAAAGGTTCACAAGAAATTGTTAAT
The DNA here is from genome assembly GCA_022478985.1 of Massospora cicadina. Taxonomy (NCBI): domain Eukaryota; kingdom Fungi; phylum Entomophthoromycota; class Entomophthoromycetes; order Entomophthorales; family Entomophthoraceae; genus Massospora; species Massospora cicadina. The sequence continues at coordinate 580 of JAKSZP010016285.1, read as the reverse complement.
ATCATCAAGGTATACTAGAATGCATGACAGTTTCAGGTCACCAAGAATAGTGTCAATGGCCTGCTGAAAAGTAGCAGGAGCATTAAACAGTCCTTGAGGCATCTGTGTCAGTTTGTCGGACATTTACACGTCTGAGGTATGGAAAAGAGTGGTTTCAAGGTAAGTGAAGACCAAATTGGCCAAAAGACCTTGGTTGATTCTCGGTGGAACCCTATTAATTGGGGTAACACCTTTTATACTAATATTAATAAAACTTGGGTAAATACCACAAGTCTGACTGATTGGATTGTGCCAACTATGCGGCAAATTCAGGGGAGACCCTCGGAGGCTCTTTCCCCAGCCACTGTCAGTTTAGTTCACATCCCCTCATGACGACCAGCCTCTTTTATAGGGTTGGTGGGGGCTCCTCAGGGCGAAAAAATTTCCCCCTTTCTGATTGGGTCAAATTAATTAAATCCCTTCCAAATGGTTTTGTTTTTCTGATGGGTACATCCTCACTAGCCCTTGCATTGAAGCAATGTGAGTATCGAACTAACCAATAGGCCGCTTTTGAATATTACCTAATTTGGACAGCACCATT
>JAKSZP010016284.1:0-63883 GCA_022478985.1 Massospora cicadina | reverse complement strand
AAGCCTGATCTAAAGACTTCCTGAAGCATATCAATAGATAGACCAGACATAAGAGCCAGTTCCAAAAGGTAGAAATCAAAGAAACCAAGATAGGGGCTTCAGCCACGGCATGGATCAGTCTTAATAAGTGGTCTGATTGGGACACAGGGGGTTTCAGGGCGGCCGATATGACAGGCATCAGTGGGGTGGAGTCTCCTGCATGTGAGAAAGAACGAAAAAGTCCTCTCACCCAATAGTGGGCATCCCCATCCACAGCGTCTAACAACGTGAGCCCTTGTTGGGCATGGGATAACGCAGAAGTGTTATTAAGTGCAATTGCAGTATGCATTTGCACTTTTGCAAGCGCGTCAAGAACTTGGTTGGCGATCTCCTGGGAGGGGACACTCAATCTTTCCTCCAGGCTGGAGGAAGGAGGAGGAGATGCAATCCGCGCAGTTTGGGTGGCTTGAAGAAGATTTACCAAAGTAGAGCGGATACTTCTCCCAAAGTCAGAAAGTGACCAAACAAACAAAAAACAGCAAACTACTGATTGCACATTCATTTGGTAGAGAGTAACCACTGCGGCGCCCAGTTTGAAGAACAAGGTGGAAGTAGCTGGAAATAATGGTTAATCAATTATGTCATGGAAATGGCAGAATAAGTTTAGACTGGCCTGCCAGTTGGGATGTGTAAGCACCCAAAAAGCAAGCCAGAATGCCAGAGGCATTGCTGACTGGATGACTTGATATGGAGCCTGTAACGGTCAAGGCTTTGCCTGACCATCACATTGCCCTAGTCTTCCCTAGGGCGATAGTTGAGGCCAAGGGAGAGGGGCTCAATAGCTCCAATTTTCATAAATGGCAATCTGATGAATCAGATGCCTCGAAATTGGAGCTAAATAAAAATTGTAAGGCTGACAGGGAAGGGAAGCTTTGGAAATGGCGCTCTGGCCAACCAGATGCTGCCAAACCAAATATTTCCAAATGTGGTGACAAGGGATCGGACCCTCAGATGCAATTTTCTAGCTGACCAGTTATGGCCAAGTTCAACGCCCCAAAGTATAGCAACAAGAAAGAAAATCCTTGTAAATGGCGCTCTGGCCAAGCAGATGCCATAAAACTGAGTAATACTAAATGTGGCAATGAGGAAGCGGACTGGACTCGAATTTCCAGCCAATTAGGAGAGGCCAAACTCGATGTCTGTGAGAGTATTAGAAAGGATGAAAATCCTTGCAAATGGCGCTCTGACCAACCAGTTTTCTGTTAAAATAATACAAAAGAGGCAATGAGTTATTATTAAGAAAACGGGCAAAGAGAACATCCTGGGCTTTGAGAGTAAATTGAAGCCAAAGAATAAATGTGGAAAAGTTTCCACAACCCCAAGGGTACCCAGCCCAAGTTTGAGAATGGGCCTCGCACCAGAATCGAGGGTCAAGATTCTTGAATATTGCCCACCATTGGGAAGATGCCCGCAGACTCCACGGGGAACAGAACCCACTCTTCTCCACTAAGCTCAGTATAATTCTGAGCAGGCGAAACTGCTTTACACAGTTTCATCTTCTGTAGTAATAATAAAAACTTAATAAATTTTCAAATTAATTTTTAATATTTGGAAATCAGTTTTTTAAGGCAAACAAGGAAATCACCCATGGACAGCAGCTCAGACTTTGATAAGGCCATCCAGTCTTTGTATGTCCTCTCTGGGGGTCAGACCCTCCTGTTGAGCGCCAGCATAGTCTTGACTGTTGCCCAAACTTTCTTAATAAAGTGGTTTCCAACCAGTCGGATTAGGGACCTTTCCACAGCTGGACTATCCTGCCTGTGGGTGCTTACCTGGGCACCCTTGCCTAACTGCTTTGTGGCAGTGTTCAGAGACCCAGTCTGTCACAGAGACAGGCATTGGGAAACAACAAAGCGTTGGTGCAGCAACATGGTGAGAATGATCCTGACGACGAACCACGCTGAACTCACTCCCAACCCAGGGGGTCTTACTGCAGGGGGTTTAATCACTGAGATAGTCTCAATAAGATCCTCAGCATATGGTGCCATTTCAACCGGGGTAACAAGGAGACGGATTCTCTCTTGCAATTGGTGGACATATGGCCACAATATCACCATGTATTGCTGCCAGAAATTAGTGATTTTGGGATTGTAGAGCCAAAAATAATGGACTCGCTAAACCCAATTGATGACGGAGGGGGCCATAGTGACCAAGAGTTTTGGTAGAGCACATCCGGTATATGGACTGACAGGCCACCATGGAATTGCTATCAGGGATGCTGTTGGAAGAAATAATAAAATTTGTTTAGTTTTTGGTAAAATTTTATTTGAAGGAAAAGGAAGAAAATCGACTAACAATTTTCTCAGTGCTATGCAACAGATTAAATAGTGGTCAATTGGGGTAGTGACAAGTCAGGATTGGGTCCCACAATTTTGACCTAAATGGTGAATTCTTCAGGAATGGGCGGGTTTGTTCCTTGATAAATGACATCACAAGCTGGCGGTGGGCTGATTCACTGTCTGTTTGACCTCAAACATCCGAACTGGGGCTCAGCTACATTTCCAACGGTTGGCATGACAGCGTTTGGCCCAACAAGTTATAGGAATCCCCCAAGGCCACCCCACATAGGGGTGGGTCCATTTGGTTGGAAATGAGTTTGGGACGCCCAACCCGCCCATGCTCAGTCACTGAACCGTTCATTCAGTCAATGGCATCACATTGGCCGCAATGCCCAAATTGCCAACAGAGGGCTTTGAACCCTCATCGATGGCACCTAATGTTAGTTCTATCAGCACATTGATTGAATTGGAACTGACGGGCATTCCAGCTGATACCTCAGTTTACATGCCTTTCCAGCCATTTGAGATTTGGGCATCGGCCAGATTGCCACTCAAATTAGATCTGACTGATTTCAATTTGACAATCTCAGCACAAATTTTGCTAATTCCCTGCAACAGTTCTGCTGAGGTGAGTGTGGGTACTGGGGGTGGGATCTGAAGTGGAAGAGCTGTTACCCATCGCTCATCTACTATGTGAGCAAGATCGCCCTGAGTAACAAGGGGTACCACCATCCTCATCGGTGTCTTTTTACTTGGGAACAGGAAGATGGCCTGATCAAGATCCAGGGGACGTTCCCCGGGACCTACACCCCCCTCCCAAATTTGTCAGGCATCACCCCCAATGGGCAGCTTCCTGCCAGAAAATCAGGCGTTGTGTCTGACACAATGCCACCGACTGCAACTTGGCCTGACACCAAATTTTGCGATGTCAGTCCCAGGGGACCAACCTGCTCATTCCCAAATAGTTCACCCCTTAGGTCAAACTGACTGAAATTTGACCCGCCACTAAAATTTTGCGATGTTGGTCCCCAGGGAACTAACCCGCCCATTCCTGAATAGTTCACCACTTAGGTCGAACTGACTGCAACTCGGCCCACCACCAGATTTTGTGATGTCAGTTCCCAGAGAACCCACCCATGTCCTAAATAATTCGCTGCTTAGGTCAAACTTGTGGAACATGATCCCAGCTTGTTTTCCCTCAAAATTGACGACTATTTAATCAGGCGCATCACACTGAGAAAATTGTTGTTTGATTCTCCTTCCTTAAATTTCCAATAAAAACAACTTCCCCCAAAATCCCGATTTTATCTGTTGAAAATTAAGATCCCTTCCAGTTCTATATTCTTCATACCAGCAGTAGTGCCTCTAGCATTCTGGTTTGCCATTTAAATGCTCTGGCATCCAGTATGGCAGGCTAGTCTAATTCTTACTTGCTGTTCGCCTGACAGTGGGTTAACATGGTAAACATTAGTAGAGATCTAACAAACTGAAAGACTTGGTTGTGTCCCAAAGGGGCGTTCATAACCAAGCTTTGAACCAGGCTAGTGTGTATGGGTGCCTCAGTTTGGAGGTAACCTGGGCGGACCAGCGGTGTACCTGATGCTGTTGAAATATTAAAGAAAATAAATCAGCTAATGTTTCACAAGAATTCCTCAAAGAGGTCCATGTGCAGGTTTGCCCAAGTCAACCTAAATTAAAACTTTATAACTTAAAGAGTATTTTAGAATAGGGGATACAACCAATGATGAAGTTTGGTACAAAGAATTATATTTAAACAAAAAATGGGGGGATCTTCCATCTGAGAAACTGGTGCCAAGCTGAGGTGCATCAATAAACACACACTTCCCTCCAACAGAGTACTATAATTCAAAATTGTCTGAGATCAAGAAATGATTGAACTCGAGGCTGACATGATTTATAAATTTGTAAACTGAATGTGTTTTAAATCCCTATTCGCTGAGTAACTTGATTGAGCCATCATCATTCATATAGCAAATTGTTTATTCTAACGCTAAAGCTGTAACAAGGGGATGGGCGTTATGTACCTCACCAGGACCAACATGGGCATATCTGGCCTGTACCCAGCGTTGGTCCAATGTGTGCTTTAGGTCAGAAAGGTCCTGCAACTTGACCCTTTTGACCTCCTGCCACCCAGTCTTGTCTTTGCTGTTGATGCCCTCAATAAAGTCATGTAAATATGACATGTTCTTAGTCAGTAGGTAGACAAAGGGTTCACTGAGTTGTGAAAACTTAGGAATGAACTGATGATAATAACACATCATTCCTAGAAATACCTGTATATCCCATAAATTTTTAAGGGGAGGCACTTTTAAAATTGCTTCGACCTTATCTTGTATGGGTTGGATTCCCTCTTGAGAAATGGAGTATCCAATAAAATATAATTTCCTTTGGAAGAAGGTACGCTATGAGGGGGGTGGAAGGCGAGTCAGTAGGGCGTATGGCTACCAACATGAAGGTTGCAGGTTCAATTCCCACCCTTTGCACATTGATCAGGGTGCTAGCTGAAGGAAGCAATTGGCGGTTAGTAGGTCTAATAACACAAAATCCCTACCCATGATGTAACCAGAAAAATCTAAGTCCTGATCTGAAAGTGGAAAAACTTTCTTAGATGAAGTTGACCCTGCTCAGGTTTCATGTTGATACTTTCTTTCTCTAAGCTGGTAATGTCATCCCCTGGTTGTCTTGCCTTGAATAAATAAAAAAAGAAACACTTTTCGGATTTTACATGAAATTTGATTCATGTAAGCGTTATAACACTTCCTCCAGATGATCAAGATGTTTGTTAAACGTTTTTGATAACACCATGATGTCTTTAAGATATATGATGACACATCCTAACTTCAGGTCCCAAAAATGTTATTTATTGTGCATTGGAAAGTTGCAGGTGCGTTACACAACCCTTGAGGAAAATGAATGAGTTGAAAAAGCCCTTCACTGCAAATGAGGGCAGATTACTTCTTGTCTTTAGGGGAAAGGTCAATTGACCAATAGCCACTAGCCAAGTTCATTGCTGAAAAGGAGTTGGATCTGGAGAGTTGTGCCAGGTTGTCGTCAATTTGGGTAATAGGATAGCTATCCTTTTTCATGAGGTTTTTAACTTACAGTAGTCCATGACAATTTAATGACCTCCGTTTTCTTTTTGATTAGCAAAAATGGGGAAGACCAAGGGCTTTGTGAGGGACCTATAACCCCACGTCTAATAACTGCTTTAGTTCCGTCCTTATCTGCTTTTCTTCCACCTTTGAATTGTGGTAAGTTTTTGACCAAATGTGATGAGCATCAGCCACATCGATGCAGTGGCTCCAACTCTTCTTGTGGCCATAATCATTATCTGATTTGTAGAATATTTTGCTAAATTCTTCCTATAGATTTTGAAATTTGTCAAGTTCATATAGGGACAACTCATCTGAGATATGGACAATGGGTAAGGTACATACCAGGTTATCCGTTGGCAGGCCCATATCCAAAGTAGAGCCAAAGAAGTGAATTTGTTTAATGTCTTCCACAGGTACTAACAACCCACTGCCAATCTTCTGGTACTTTCAAACACTCATATCCTTGCTAGTGAGGTTCCTTAACAAAAAAGGAATAGGCCTCTGGTATGCTGAGTCTAGAACGCCAGTAAATACCCAAGGCTCTAAGGGACTAAAGCCCTCAATATTTACGATGTGCAACAAGAAGTGATGTGGAATTTGGAGGTTGATCTTTGTGTCAACCACTCGCTGTTCAAACTTAATCAAGACCTCATCAGCAGCATATAAAGGGATACCGTCCATAGCATCCACTGAAACAGAAATTTTTTTATATTTTGTCCTGCAGTAGTTAATGTAAAGGTAAAGTGGAAAATGGGTACTCAACCAGGCAAGAGTATTCATTCTTGCCGGGATCTTTATTGGATAAAACTAAAGGACTTCATATTCTGGTAACAAAAGAAAACCTTGCTTCATGTTGATATTTCCCTCATATCGATCATAAATTGAGTACCCATGAGCATACTTAGGTGTTGTTATCCTAGGCCACTGCGGGGGCTGATAAAATAAGATTGCCAATTTTAATGATAAGGGAAGAGTATGCCCCAATGGTGCAGGTGATGTTTGGCCTGCAGTTCCAAACTTTTGGTTGTACTCCAAGTCAGGCGCCAGCCTGATCTTTTTGATGAGCTTTAAGGATATTACGTTAGCCAGGGAGCCAGTATACAAGGTGGCCATTACCCAGACTTTTTATATGACCACTTCAACCTTAGTGAGTATTCCTACAAAGTTAGGAGACAGGTCTAAGACCCCTTAAGAAGGAAATTAGAGGTTAATTTATGAGCAGTCTTAGGGTATTTATCCAGGAAGGATTTCATGATATGGACCCGCTGAAGAGGTTGAATCGATCCAGCTAAGAATTGATTGCCTTCGCAGAAGTATCAATAACTTTGGAATACCCTAGAATTTGACTGAGGTACGTTTCCTAAGGTATTTTGGTTTTTTTACTCCTTCAGCATTCAATCAATCAGGGGCCTCCACTTCTGTGGGTGCTCCCAAAATGTGGAAACCACTGTCATCGTAAATTCCCTCTAATACATCCCCAATGGTATTCTTAACAATTGGCAAGGTCGTAATTGAGGTAGGGAGATGGCCACATTAGGTTTGTAGCAATCTTCTGGACATACATCTTTCCAGAAAGCCCTTTATTGTCACAGGGGTTACCCATTAATGCGCGCCACTACCAGCTTGTCTGGACGGGAAGGCACAACAACTTTTTTAGCTTGTGTGGGAGCACGCTATTAACTGCATTATAGGTCTTATACCTACAGGAGAGAGTGATATATGTCTAAGTCTCACAAAGTTAGCAGGCTTTACAGGGAGGATAGGCGCAGCTGGGCTCACCCCAACTGTTCTACAGACGAAAGCACCAATGTTTAAAACTAAAGGTTTCACCTCAGCTTTATTTATTGTTGCACATGAATGGAAATCAGCAACTTCTAATAGGGTTTTTTATGTTGCAGATGTTTTCAAAATAATGTTTCACTGAAATGACATGCCTGGCTAGAGAGGGTTGGACAGCTAACCCATAAATAAGGCTGCGATGGCATCATCAAGGGTTAGCATGTTAGACGCTGACAAACTCTGTGAATTGAGGTAAAACTGCTCAGCAAAGGCAGCGGTCGGTTCACCCACATACATGCTAAGGCGCATAAAGGCCAGTTTATCCCCGTTTAGACTCTGCTTTGAACCAAATTCAGCCAAAATAGCCTCTTCCACCTCTTCCCAGGTATTTAGATTGTCCATGTAAGTAACTATCATCTCTTGTGCCCAAGTGACTTAATCAAGGAAGGATGTGTTAAATTTTTTGCTTATAAAAAGCGCCTTGCATGACAAATTGCAATATACACAAATGAAGAAATGCTCTTCTCACTGGGGTGATTGTCTTTAAGAGGGGGTTTTAATGGGCGCTGCTCAATTTCTTTATGACGGAATAAAGAGCTTGCTTAGTACTAAAAAAGAGCTTGCTTATGCTTTTCCAGGGCAATTATTTTTGATTTATTTAAAAGGGGAAGAGTTGGAGGGCTAATCAATTTAAAGCATCTTTTTTTATTTTAGTTTATTTTTTTAGTGTTTAGGGCATCCTGTAGTGAGCACCACTTTTTGGGAATCCAGCTAACTGTTGGCTCGCTGGTGCTGTTCTCTTCTGGAATCCACAAATGGGTTTTAATAATAATGTAAAATCACAAAATAAATGAAAAACTGGGTTTTTTATGATTTTATAATTGTCAGTGCTGGGTAAGAAAAACAAATTCTCATAATATCCTGCTTATCAGGCTTTAACCTTTATTGAGCGTCAGAGGTAATTAATGGTAAGTTTGAAATAGCTTAGTATGGTCCAAATTAGGGGATATGTAAATTCTACCTATTGGAGCTTAGAAAACTCGCTTCACTTTAGCTGAATAACTGATTGAGAGTTATTTTTAGACAAGATGAGCCTGTGGGGTAGCAATTTAGTATTTAGACAATCCCCATTTGAGAAGCTATTGCACCTTGGGGGACCCCCATCAAGCTTATAAATGGGGGTGTTCCCCACTTAGTTGTTTGATTCCAATAAGATGTGATCTGGGGAAGAACCTCTGTTGGTCTTCCCTGGTTCCCCTGCATGGTTAGGGCAATTTGACTTCCTGATTTCATGCTAGTTTCCCATATATTATTTGTAAAAGCGTTACCCCAATTCTCAGGGTTACACCAATAATTGACCAGTATCTTTTGGCTGATAATATCAATAGCATTATTAATACTTAAAAAGTTCTTATCATCAATGATATTTGTAAATATCTGAAATTTCCCTCTTTCAGCTATTTTGACCCAGAACCTTATTTTCTTGAATTCAGGAGGGAAAATGTCCGACAGGAGGTGAAGTAAATAAAAGTTACTGTTACAGATGGCTTAAAGAGGAGTGCATATATAACTTTTCACTGGATTCAGGAATAATAGGGAAAATCCTAAAGTTCTTAAAAGAACACAAAAATCATAAGTGCAATTAAACCCATATGGAGGTGGATGGTGCTGACAATGAAATACAAAGCTTCCAATGGTAAAGTACAAAGCCAGAGAATTATGCCAGGAGGTTTAGCTGAAATTGTGGAGATGATCCTTAAACACCCCTCATCATTATTTAGGTTTTTTGGAATGTACCTCCTGCCACAGTAGTAACATAAGGATTTCAGTATATGGCGAAATTACCTCTCTTCTATTAAGATAACACTACAACTTTTTCCGCCTATATTAATTGCTGATGTTGAATAAGGTTACCAACAAGAAGCAGTATCTGTTATGAACTGCATAGAAACAGAGTAGAAAATCTAGTGCTGCCCCAGCTTAATGGGAATAATTGGATTTACAATGCTGTCATAGAAGAAATAATGACAAAGTTTGGTAGCTCTTAGTGGATGGCTAGCTGAAAACAGGTTTTCATGGGAATTTAAACAAAAAAGGATAAACCCTTAGCCACTTTTGCTGATTAATTTACCATGAAGCACAAATTTGGAAGGCTTAAAAAGTATTATCAGATTTTGATTCACGTATTGCAATACAGACGGCACTCTAGCCCTATAGAGATCTGAACCACGCCATGGTTTTATGCTGGCAAATCAAAATTCTACTTTGTAAATGGTGAAGTTATATGTGAAAGTGTTAGGATTAATATTAAATGCGCCTAATCAAACTATTAAACTGATTCCATCTTAGAAAGATCAGATTATGGAGGGACCTAAAATTCAGAATAGGAAATTTTATGATTGTTAAACTCTTTTTATAATGGGTAAATAAGCTTTATTTAAATTAATGCACAAATAGATCACAAAACCACTGTCAAAAATTTGGTGTGACAGGAAATCTGTCACCCAATGTTGGGGTAAGAAACCAAGAGACAATGTGATTCTTGTTTTGCCTCAAGATGAGGAAGCTGTTCAAGAATCAGGAAAAGGTTTAGCAGTATAGATGCTGAACAATAAAAACTGCATTCAAAACCATTCTGACAGACATCTGTTCAGATAGAGTAGATACTGTTTATTAATTTGTAGAGGAAACAGGAGAGGATCCGTTAATTTTAGTCTTAACATCAAATATAAATGTTGTCATGAGAGCAAAATCAAAAAAAGAAGGTGATTGATCTGGAAATTACAAAGTAAGTCGCTTGAATTTTTATTCTTATAAAGCTTACAGTAAAGGCATGAAATGCTGACCTTTAAACACTAACTCAATTCAACGCTGGATAAAGCTAACTTTTATATACCAATATTTGCAATTAAGTGATCATTTCCCAGATCTGTCATTAACAGTTTTAACGTATGATATAATGAATAATGTTAATAAGTAATTTACATTGAAAAAAGATCATTATGCTCATAAGTAACAGGCCAATTCGTGATAAAGTTTCTTATAATATCAGATGGATCAAGTGTCAGCCTCCAATGTTGAATTAAGATTTGATCTGTCAATATTAGTGAAAATTTTGGAATTAATGTCCAATAGATGGGTCTGTTTGAGATTTACTGGTAAGTTTGTGACAGAAGCCTGTATGTTGAGAAACATTGATGATGGTCATATTGTTGATAGAGTCCATAGCAAATAATTAAAGTATTAGTCTAAGAATTTTGTAATAACATATAAATTAAATAATATTTTAGATAAAAGTTATGTGGAAAAATTATATTTATTTATAAGGAGATCATTCTAAAGAAAAAAAAGAAAAATCAAAATATATTTTTTATTGCTGTGATTGAGAGCATCTTGTAGCGTTCCCACCTTTTGTTGCTTGCAGGATGAAGGGGATTAGTTATATGGTAAATAGTGAAGATTGTGAACGTTTGGTAGTAGCAGCTCACGTTGAATTTGGGTCCAGCGTGGAGAGTCACATGGTAAATAATTTTTAGGATCTGCGCTCATCAAGGTGTGAGAAGACTTATCTGGTTCGTACAGATGTTAAAAAATTTATCAGTGAGATCAAAAGAAAAGATCCTTTACATCATGTAGCCATGAGAGCCCTGACCTGGGGTTAAAACAGGCGTTGAAAGATTTATCAGCGAGATTGACCATATAAATCTGGTACAGTGTGGAACCACGAGATCTATTTATCAATAAACCCAAACCTGAGGGGAAGTAGGTGTTTAAAGTTCATTGTCAATGAGTTTGGTCAAGTGATTTTGATGAAACTGCGCTTCTGTGGGGTGGCAGTATTTATGTGAAGGATAAGAGGAGCTGCGCTGCTGATAATGAGCGTGAGAAGAGACCTTGAGCAAGGAAAAGAAGATCTGGCTTCACGGATACTAATTTTAACAATGGTGACCAAATTTATGACCACAGACTAAAGAGGCATCCACTCTTAAAACTCTGTTTTTGCTGAATTTTTTGGTCAAGTTAGGGGATTTGAAGAGATTTCTTAGATTGCACAAATCATCCATTGGTATTGGATTATAATGGATATCTGTTTTATCTGCTATAGTCAATCAAGAATATGAAACCTATAGTGGATGTTAAAATGGTAATAATTGATAGTTTATAATTGGCTTATTTCCTTATGGAATATTAACCTAATCTCTAGATCTGTTTCCACCAGATTACTAATGTTCCATTGAGGGGGATACCTGAGAAAGTCTGCAATAGTTTTGATTATTAATCTAAATATTTTTTAGCACTAGTGGTGCTCAACCCAAAAGGGGGAGCCGCCACACATCATTATTGGTCCAAATATTAATGATTAAATCATCTTATGCAGATTAATCAGGGTTTGTAACTTGTTAAAAAGGTTTTATTGGCAGTTACTGAGAGTTGACAACGCTTTTACTGGCAACAACTTGTGGGTTAGACTTAAGTAATGCAACACGATATGTACTGGTAGATGGTCCCATTACCTAATCATCTTGCTAGCTTCATAAGGTTAATTTGCTGTGTTTGATAAAGACTTTGGGACATACCAAGTCAGAATCCAACCCAGAAGACGTTGTAATATAGTAAGTGGCGTAATATGACTAGTTGGGTGAGGGACCATTGCTTTAGATGGCTCCCAAGAGGTAATCTATTGGTAATGGATTCCGTTCACATTAGGGTGCCAATGGAAAAGTTGAGCGCCAAATTTCATATATAAATTCCTTTTTTGTTTTGATAAGGTAGTATGTTACAAACTTCTTTGGAGAGTTATGAATAGTTATACAATTCTTATTATGCTTCTTTGATTATAGTGTAAGATATAGTTTTCTTATATCTTTATTCATGCCTAGTCTTAGAGATTGAGCTAAAAATAGATCTTTCTCATTAAAGTTGTTCTCTAGTAAATTTGTGTAAAAATTGAAAGCATTTTTTCCCATTTATGAAATTTAGGTAGTTAAGCTAATCACTTGGTGCTAACCTATAATTTCCACAATATTACAGGTGCAGTATGCTTTTTTGTTGCATCTGCCTGAAATAAAGACAAACAAAGTTGACCTTAGCTCATTATTTTACACTTGAAGAAAAAAGGATGAAATAAAAAAATATATAATAAGACAATATGGATTGAATTTATTTTTATCTACTTTAAGTAGGGTTATATACCCCATTGACTAGAAGAATATCATAGTACTTACCCCAAAATAGATACTATGATCTTGTGTTATATTGTGTAAAAAATTTATTAATAAAAGTGATAAGAGGGGAATTATATGTGGAGACAGGTTATATCACAAATTTCACACTATTGCAATACATAGTTAACACTTGGGATAGTTGGATTTATTATTATTGCTTTATATGGGATGTTCACAATAATCAGTTAAAATCGCAATAGTTGAATTATTGCTATTATTTTTGTGTAGGATGGCCCAATAAACAGTTAAAATTGATAATTTGGGATCTGATAATGTAGGATTATCAAATTTATAACTTATTAAACACTATGTTGATCCGTTGAATCTAGTGAGAATTTCTAAACACATTGGTTAGTTTATTTTTGTTTTTTATATGAAACCTTAAGTTTGAGTTTCAGATTATTGCATTCAAAAAAGAATAATTAGAAGCTAGTTTGAAACCAATTAGAGTTCTAAACTAGAAATTTACGTTGTCAAAACTCCTTTTGCTGTAACCAATCAATTCTAATTAAATAGAAATTTATCTATTTGAAACTTAATCTCTAGCCAATAAGTAGTGAGGCAGATGACTTATAATTATTGTAAATTGATAGATTAGAAAATAAGCAAATCAGGCATGCATAAATTAACTCACACATTGTAACCCCCTTAGAGCCTATAAAAGTGGCTAATGTTAGCGTGAATTCAATTACTTGATTAATGTTAGTATTATAATATATAATAAAAATGCTAAATATCAAAATTGACCTAAGGTAATTTTTGGTTGGGAATCTAATGGTAGGGATGATGCTCCAAATTCTTCACAACAGAGCATATACTTTAATGTCTGACACCTCATCCAGAGTTGCTTTCAAGTTACCAGAAGTGAGAGGGTCAGAACTGTTGATGTACAAATTATCATTTTAGTTGTGTGTAACTTAACAAGGATAATTGTCTTTATAAAATTATCACCATACCCATATTATATTTATTGACAAAACTCAAGCAGACATCAAACCTGAGCAAACTCAAAAAGTTTATATTCTGTGCTCACTACAGGGGGTAATTGAGGTTCAGGCTGTTGAACTCCTGGCGTTGTTAGGTGCCCGCAGGTGCTGGTTGCACAAAAACTTCAACCATAGGGCAGTTGAAGGGGTGTTACAATTCTTGACTACTTTTAATATTTAATTAATGAAATATTATAAAACACAAGGAGAAATAGTATTTTTAGAGAATTTTATTAATAATAAAAAACTTAAAGGATCTGTAAGAAAAAGCTCTGATTAAATTGACGCCTCTTAGTAATTATGCTACTTTGATGCTACCAGTGAGAATTAATGGAATTCACTGTAGGTAAGGATTTTCTCAATTTGGATAAATGAAAATTTAGCCTATTATGACTATCAACAGGCTTTTCCTTTTTAAGGCTTTAATTTAAATATCGAGTTGACACCTGAGATGACATAATCATGGGTAGCATTTTAATGTAATCTTGCCAATCAGCCTTCTGAGACATCTTGGCAGTTAAGCGATTACCAGAGATTTAGGAGATGATTGGTTAAATAAATATTCTCACTCCCCTGAAATTCTTCAGGTTTATAAAGGGGGTTTGTTTCACTTAGAAAGTTTTAATAAATTCAGCTGGCATGAGGGCGGGCTTCCAGGTTATTTTGCCTATCTTCTGAGGGTTTAATGTAACCTTATTATTAGAAAGTTCCCTTTTAGAATGAATAGGCGGATTAAAATCATTACGCCAATCAGAAAGATCTTGCCAAGAATTGGAGGTGAATCTTAATTTATAATCTACAACACTTTACACTGGAACATTCTTACTATTTAGTTAAATCTTGAATTATCTGACACAGACATACTATGTTAGAGTCTTAATCCATATGTTGTACAAAATGAGTTCCAGAAGTTATGGACAAAATTAGTCATAGCGAAAAAGAATATGCTAGATTTGTCATCACAATCTAATCGGACTACCTTGGATGAATGAAGGACTAAAGCTGAGGAAGGAATAGAGAGGTTGCAAATATCAACAATAATCTCTATGGGAAGGTCAACTCTGATATGGAAGGAGACTGAAGTAATTAAGGAGTCGATGTTTAATAAATGATGCTTGGAAAGTAGTTAAAGTATGATTCTACTGGATTTAGGATGAAGTAATGCAAATTCTAAATAGGTATGAGAGCTCAAAAATTATAAACGTAATTGCTCCCAGATGAAGGTGGTAAAGCAGATAATGATGAAGATAAGAAATTTCTGTTAGAAAAGTACAGCCAACTAGAAACATGCCTGTGGCTGTTAAAGAACTTTGGAGATGACTCTTGAGAATAACCCAATCATTGGAAAGTTACCAGTTTAATTATTCCCATCACTAGAGTGACAAAAGGTTTGGAATTTACCTCAATGTTTCCCAATTCCCACTATGATCACGCTCAGGAATTCTTACCTATTTGTAATCACAACGTTTGAAATGATGACTGACGAAAAGCAGTAACAGTTATGAACTGCTTAGACATAGATTGTCAATATCTGGTTGTTGTAACCTGGTCTGCCCAATCATTCAATAATTTAAATTATCTAAATTAGTATTCTTATGAATTAAGGATCTTGGTCCTTGATGCCAAAATTCAACCATTTGAATTAAATTATTCGTGATTGCTACAATGCTGCTCTCAATCTATCAAATTAAGTTATAGTGGATTACCTTGTCCACACGCCACGTTTTTATATGTGACATAATAGCTACTAAAAGTAAAATTTTTACCACCCTGCTGGTAATATCCCCCACCTGCATAAAATCAGCTTGCTAGGCTTTCTGGCATTGTAAATTGAATCCCTTTCTATCATTAGATTTTCTCACTTGCCCGTCAGCATAAAAAGAATCAAGGGTTTCTCCAGAGACTTTTAAGCCAATGATTTCGACCATTCTCCAGAATAACTATGCACATCTTGGTACTCTACCATGTAATTTATTATGATGGAAATTTAAATTGAGGGAATCACTCTTTCATTTATGGTCAATCTGCTTAGTAAAAACCATTAATGATAATTTATTTATTGTTTTATTGTAAGGCTACTGTCTTTATACAGTTACTTTTAGTTTAAAACAAAAGTATCTACCTGTGCAGCTGTATATTAATCTAAGCGACAATTGCAACATTTGGTGCCCACTACAGAGGCCACTTTTGGTACCATGTTTTCGCTATAAAAATCATTACAATGGCACACTATTATGACGATTTTTTGGTGACACGTCATATATTATTTATTATGAACCAGATTATAAAGATGCTCAGCCAAATTCTAGCATCATGGCCTTGCTTGCTGAAGCTTTAATTCAATATCACCAGTGGAGAAGCTGTTCCCGCTATCACCAATTTATCAGGTTATGAAAGACTTTGCGCATCCTAGTCTAATCAAGAGCAGGAGATAAAGGAAATAAATTCTTTGTTAGTTAAGTCAATCCTAAACAGAAGGAAGCTGATCAAAAAATATTGGTGGAACGGCAACACTTTACTATTGTAGTAAAGCAACACCATCAAGGACTAAAGCGTACTATGCTTAAGCATAGACATGCACAGGGCCAATCTGATTTTAAATCCTAAAAAGAACGATTCTATGGAGGAATTTGTGGCTAGTGTGTCCAGTGTATTAACTGCTGTACCCTATTACCTGCTACACCAGCACTGCTACGCCCGCCGCTGCTCCTGTCAACCCTTACCCTCAAGTTACTTCAGCATCTCCTCCTTTAGTGAACCCAATCAACTTGCCCAAGTTCAATAGGCATGGAAATATACATAATTAGTATTGTTATTTGAAAATACGATGGGGAATACCATTGACAATGCTAAACTGACCACGCTGATGAATTTACTAAATTCTTATTGTTAGGAGTTAGTATTTCCAAAAAAAATTAAAGTTGGCATGCTTTACCTTAACGCCAAAAACATTATTATTGATGAGTTTGGAGGAGATGAATGGTATTTGGGATGGAAAACTACCTTCTCATCAATCAACTTTAAATTGGGTGAGGAAGTGTTAGCCTTCGCTGATCAGTTTAATTATGAGGGTCAAATATTGTTTGGGACCCAAATTCTGAATTTTAGATGCTAAGATCGCATTCCATCACACCCAAAAGCTCACATGGAATTTTTTAGGCTATGTTACCGGTAGAAATTTAAATATTTTTTAATGATATTATAAATTACCTCCAGCGCTGAGCCCTTACTTTTAACGCTCCCAAGACTGAGCTATCCAAGAAAGAGCAAGTATGCATTTACTGGCTAAAACAATGAAAAAGGAGTTGGGAAAAGCTCTGGCTGAGTTGAAGAGAGATACTCTACATATTATGAAAGTTAAAAATATTAGTTAACAATTTATTTATAATGGAATGCTGCCTTTTAGGGAAACGTCCTCAATAAATATAACCACTGAGTTTATTATGGCTCCGCGCCCTAGGCAAACAATGATTTAACTAATTATTTAAGCCAAGTGGATACCCTTGACATTCACAACCTTATCGGGCCAGATAATCATACTGAGTTACTTATGTGATATTAGCATGTACAATAAACCAATTAAGGCCATCATAAACAACAGAGCACACATCAACATAGTACTAAAGCTAATAAAGATTTTAGAAACTAAGACTCATATTAAGCACTGCAAGGAATATAGGGCCACAGGCCCTATTGCCATTACTTCCCTAGAAGAGTATAGCTCCTCACCGCTGAGTTTTGGTACCAAGTGTTGTCTGCTACAGCCATTGTGCTACCACGTGATAGTTACGACTTACTTGTTGGTGCCTCTTTTATGCGGAAATATGTACTGAAAGCCACCTTAGATGATAAACTTTATAGGTATGAGGACTACACGTCCCCCTGTATTATACCTTGACAGTCGTCAATGATGAACTTGACTTGGTGCCACAGTTATCAAGCATTCAATTAATCCCACGGAGATTGCTTTGTCAAAGTCATATGAGAAGATGACTAATTTTTTGTCATGTTTGGATTATAGACTAAAGGACAACGTGCATATGGTGCCTACTCAGCTTTCAGTAGCAATGGAGGATGAATCTATCACTCAGCTTGAGTCCACCTCGCAACCTTCTTTAATTGTGAATGTTGAGTTTATTGAGTGAATTATTCCCATTGTATAATGTAAAGGTTGGCATAGCCCCTTAAACTTATTTCAGTGAGTTTTGAAGTCTAGCAGGATTTCACTCCATGCGGGACAAAAGTCTAATATTAAACCAGTACATCAGGCCCTTGTTGGAATGGATATCACTTTGCAACTTCATGAAGGGTTATAAAGTAGGTTCTTCTGCCAATCTGCTGATCCAAAAAGGATCCCGTTGTTGCCTCTGGCGCTATTTATCCTCACTAGGGAGAAATCAGGGTGTCTTTAGAAGCCCCTACTTTTACCTGGTGAACATCCAGAAGCATCAAATAATTGCTTATTTTTATGTGCTGACTGGCCTAGCGGCCTCATCATTCTAGTCAACTTTTAACAACCGCTCATTTCTTTGCTGAAATGTTTGGTGAAGTTGATAAATGTTGCAATTTGGTCTGACCAACAATTTAATTATCTTAATTATTTAAATCTGTATTTTAGACAAAGGTTTCAATGTCTTAGGCCTTGACGACAAAATCAATCTGTTGAATTAAATTACAATAGATTACCTTGATGACTTTGTCTATCTGTCAAAATAAGTTGAGGCGAATTTAATTGCCCATGCACCACATATTATATGTAGCAGGATATTTACTAAGGGTTGAATCCTTACCGCCCTGTCAGCAATATCCCCCAATCACTTGCTACCATTTATGAGGCTTTACAGCGTTATATTTTGTATCCTTTTTTATCAAATTACTATTCCCTTTCCATGACGGCCTAAAAACAATTATCAAGGGTAATTCCTCTACATTTCAATCCTATGATTTTTAATATTCTCCAGAGTAAACTATTCACTGGCAGGTACTCTACTGTGTAGGTTATTATGCTGTGAATTAATATTTATTTGAGGCAAGATGACCAGGGGACGGACATTACCAAAACTAAAAATATACTAAAAAACGTAACTATTTGGTTCAAATAAAACGCCCTAATGAGCGTATTGAGTGAAACGCTTTGAAAACTGACCAACCAGGTGGGCAGCGGAAGCCGCTTATCCCTCCATGGCAGAAGGGGAGGGGGTCAGAGGGCTCATCTTTGGAAGCATCTTTGGCAGCAGCTTCTTCCTCCCATAGTAAAGTGCATGTCACAGCCATCAGTAATGGCGTTGGGGCATCTGCAGTATGTGGTTTAATATCTCTAATAATTGGAATTTTATGGAAATTTCCAGCTAGGTAAATGGCACTGAGATATTCGGTTGAAGTTTTTTCAGCTTTAATTTGGGCGTTTAGGAGTTCAACAAATGTGGCAATGTTGGTTCAGGTTATTTTGCTTTTGGATTCCGTGCTATAGTTGCCACGTTCTGGATAGCATTGTTTGCATTTTTGTATAACTTGTTCACCAATATTTTGCTTTTTGGGGTTAAGGTTGTGGGGATAACAAGAGGTGGAATTCACCCCTTTGAGTATCACTACTGATTTAGAGACAACTTTATGCAGGGGATGTCAATCTGGCGTTGCAGCTGCTTTGACTGCAAGCTGGTGATCACTGCAGAACAATTCAGTGTTTAGCTGAGGGGTATAAAGTTGAGAGGAGTATTTGGCTTCCCATTCTGCATTAATGAACCTCTCAATTTGCTGAAATGGTTCTTCAATGAACTTAACTGATCTGTCAATTTCAGCCAATAATTCCCATGGGTTTTGGTTGAATTGGATTGGGGAATCAGCGTATGGTTGAGGTTTGTTCAATTCATTTGCAGAAGCATGGGATCAAACTGGTGATCTAATCCAATGCTTGATTAAAGAAATTTTTTATGGCATTGGGGTGAGGAGGAGGCTGATTGGTGGCTTCAGGTGTAGCTGCAGCAGCAGGTTTTGGGGGTGGAGGTAGGATTGTGCCCCATGCCTAAAAATTGTACAGGGTGGGCAGCAGATTGGAGGTTGGAGGATGAGTCATCCAATCCATCTGAAGTGGTTGAGTAGGGGCACTTGCATTTTGAGTGGTCTCTCTTGAAACATGATGGACAGATCATCTGCCCACCCTTGACGTGGGCCCAAAACGGATGGTCAGGCGCTGAGGGAATAATGGTGCATGGCGGAATTGCCACTGCAATTTTATTAAATTCAGGGCTTATTGTGGCATATGCCTGAGCCCAGCAAGTTGTGTGGCACCATTTGGGACCACAAATTGTAAGATGGGGTTGGAGCCATAGGCTGCCAAACTGTTCATCAGCTCCTGGTGGAGCACTTCAGGGGGAGGTGGATGGGCAGGCCAGCAAACTGACCACCAAAGTGGTGTCCACTGGGAGCTGAGTCCGAGTTGTGGGAAGAGAGGTGCCCTGGAATACCAGGGGCACAGTTGCTGCAGTGGCAGCGTCAGCTTCACAGGTGAAGCTGAGGTCAGAATACCCCTTATAGGGGCAGAAATGATAAAGCTGGTGGGTGTCATCACCACCTGTGCCATTTCAATAATGGCTTAGTCATGGTATGGGAATAGTTTCCCATATTTGACCCTTAGGCTGTAGCACATGTTGCTCTGGGGGAGCACTAGGGGGCAGCGTGGTACCGCTTGGGTATAGCAAGGTGGGCGTCCAGGTCCTGGGTGGAACGAATCAGCCCATAGGTTTGGAATGACTGGGTGAACCAGTCCTAGCACGTTTTACTTCTGGATGGAAAATGGCGGGGAGAGTTTTGACGCCGCTCCACACTGGAGCAGCTGGCAGAGAATCCAAGGACATTGGATTGAAACTACTACAGGCAAATTCGATTGGTTTTATAAATTCATGTAATTTTGCTAAGAAACTTACGCCAAGCAGCAAGAGAGTTTTTATGATGTGAATTAGATTAAAGAAATTTTACTATTCATCTAGCTTTTTTGAGCTGTTTAGTAAAAACCTTAGACAATAAGACTTTAATGTTTATCATAGGGCTAATGTCTTTATACATTTCCCTTTAGTTTCCTAAACAAATGTATTAACCTGTGCAGTTGTATTGGCACCTAAGAGACAGTTGCAACACATGTGTTGCCCATCTCAATGGGATAATTGGAAGTACCAAGATGCAAAATAGGAGATCATAAACGGGTTTAGAAGCATCATTTGGATGACTAGTCATATACAGGAGTTCTTGAGAATCCAGTTTAAGAAGGATGAAACCTTAGTCACTCTTACTGACCATTTTTACTAGGAAGCGCAAATCCTGGGAGACGCAAAAGTTCTGTCAGAAGCTCAGACTTTCACTTCAAAAATGGTGGAGTAACTCTAGATGTTAAGTTCAACATCCTAGGCACTTCACCAAAACTTAAATCAATTCCTTTTAATATAAACAGAATATGTTGAAGTTATATGAGCCAAATAACGGTATATAAAAATAAGTAGCATCAGGGAACAAACACAAAGGCCTGAAATTGGCAGACATGTATCAGAACACATGATATAAATTGTGAAAAAAATTGGACATTTAGCTACTTAATGTAAGAGCAAAAATCTTAAAAAACAATTAGATCTGGTTCAGGCTAAAGAGAAAAAATGCGCAGGGTTTGAGAAAAGAATCAGTAGTATAAATATGGAAAAATCTAGTACTTTAATCAATCATATTCTCCTTACCTTTTTAAGATGAATTGAATATTCTAATTTACTTATAGATGAAGATATACCTAATCTGCTCTATCAGGTTATAGACTTAGAAGTAAATACAATCACTAAAGTAATGGCGAAGACTATTTTAAAAAGATTGTGAAAGATTCAATTGGATTTATGCCCATCAGCTAGCAGAAAAGGTCAGAACCACCAAAAAAGCTAAAAATTGTTCAAGACAAAACATTATGAATTGAACATTCCCATTCAAATAAGCACTATAAAGTTGTCCTTTTCTAATCTAACAAAAAAACAGTTCATCCTTTTATATTTAATGTTTGCCGCTATTCACTCATTAATATTTTACTGTAATACTCTGAAAGTACATATGTGGATATTTTAGTAATTCTAGTAAAAGTACAAGAAAAAATTGATATTAGAGCACCCATTAATATTGTTTTAGCTAAGTAGGTGAAGAGTATGAAGTTCTTTCCAGATTTGTCACACTGGAAAGAATATAGGACTTTCAGACATTTTCCTCCCAGCTTCAAGAAAAGAATGTTTGGGTCAAGATAGGCTGAAAGGGGGAAATGTTGGACATTTACAAGTTCATGATTAACATTAAGAGCGGTTAAAGCAATATTAACAATTTTTCAGCCAAAAGACCCTGGTCAATTCTCGGTGGAACCCCACAAATCAGGAAAACACTTTTACAATTACTATACAGGCAAATAGCTAGAGGTTGGCCACTCTAATTGCCCTGACCACGTGGGAACCCGAGGATTCCATTGGAGGTTTCTCCCCAGGTCACGTCTAGTTCAAAAACAAACACCTAAGCGGGGACACCCTTTTTATAGGCTTGGTGGTGGTCCCCCAAGGTGCAATAGTTTTCTTTAATGGGTATTGGCTGAAATATACTAGATTGTTACCCCATGTGTTTATCTTTCCTAAATATAACTCCTCATCCGTTGTTCAGCCAAAGTGAAGCAAGTTTTCTGGGCTCCAATAGACCGCATTTAAATATTTCAAAATTTGGACCATACTAAGCTATTACAAACTTACCATTGAATTATCTTAGACTCTTGATATAGTTTAAATACTGAACAGTAAGGTATAGAGAAGGTTCATTTTCTCTTTCCCCATGCCAAACTAATAAAAATATATAAAACCAGTGTATTAATCCAGTCTTTTTTTCTCTCTGATGCTATACGCTGCTGGATTCCACAACATTTTACTAAAAATTAAAAATAAAGCACTGTTAAAAAACTGGATTTTTATGATCTTTTATTAGCAGTGCAGAAAAAGAAAGAAAATGAAACCTCTTGATATTGTACCCTTCAGTATTTAAACTGTATTGAGGGTTGAGGGAAATTTAATGATACATTTTGGAATACCTTAGACTAGTCCAAATTAGGAAATATGGGATTTTAACTTATCAAAGCTCAGAAAACTCACATTACTTTAGCTGAACAATGGGTGGGAATTAATTTTGGCTAAGATGTATCTGTGGGGTAATACTTTAAAAATTTAAGCTAATCCTCATTTGATATAAATATTGTCCCTTGGGGACCCCCACCAAGCCTATAAAATGGTTGGTCCCCATGTAGGTGCTTTATTGGCCTGATTGTAGTTGGGGAAACACCATCCATTGGACGCCCCAGGGTCCACTGTGTGGTCATAGTAATCCGACTGCTTGATCTTGCATTATTTGCCCATAAAGTATTTGAAATCGTGTTACCCTAATTTGTGGGGTTTCACCAAGAATTGGCCAGGGTCTATTGGCTGATAAGATATTATCATTATTTAAATCGTGCTTATCATTAAGGAGGACTTGTAAATGTCCAACATTTCTCCTTTTCAGCCAATTTTGCCCTAAACCATACTTATCTTGAATCCTGAAGGACAAATGTCCAACAACTAACTTTTTTAGTGTATTTTATCCTTAATTTAATATAAAAGTTGTGGATCCCAGCTGTGAACATTATTACCAAGCAACAACCAGCTGGATTCCCACAAGGTGGTGCTCACTACATGGGTACCTGTACACCACTAAAACCAACTAAAAATGGAGGCTTTCAATTTTAGTAACCATCCAACTCTTCTGTTTCCAACTGAATCAAGAACAGTTGCCCTGGAAAAGCACCTTGAAAGCACTTTATCCTGTCTTATAGATCTTAAGCAGCGCCCATTAAACCCCCATAAAAACAAGTTCACTCATGGTGAAGGAAGCATTGCTTTGTTTAAGTATGTCTATGAATCTTAATGCAAGGCTCATTGGACAAGAAAAAGTAAACAAATCCTTCCTTGCTTAAGTCGTCTAGCACAAGAATGATAGTTCCTTACATAGACAATATGAATACCTGGGCATAGGTGAAAAGGGTTCTTTTGGCTGAATTGAGTTCAAAGAAGAGTCTAAATAGGGATAAACAGGTCTTTATGCGCCTTAGAATGTATGTGGGTGAACTGACCGCTGCCTTTTCTGAGCAATTTTACCTCAATTAGTAGAGGTTGTCATCATCTAACATTCTAACCCTGGATGATGCTATTGCAGCCATGTTAGCTGGGTTAGCTTCCCAAACCTCTATAGCCAGGCATATTTTTCATAGAAACGCCACTTTAAAAACATCTGCAATAAATAAAGATTCTCTGTTAGACGTTACTGAATTCCATTCATGTGCAACAAGAAAAAGCTGAGGTAAAACCTTTAGCTTTAACCATTGAAGTGCTTTCACCTGTAGAACAGTTGGGGTGAGCCCACCTGTGCCTATCCTCCCTGTGAAACCTTCTCCTCTGTGAGACTTAAAGCAGATATCACTCCCACCTGTAGGTCTGAGACCTGTAATGCAGTTAATACCGTGCTCCCACACAAACTACAAAAGCCGTTGTGCCTTCCCTCCAGCCAAGCTGGTAGTGGCGCGCCTTAAAGGGTAACCCCTGTGACAATAAAAGGCTTTCTGAAAAGATTTATGGTCATAAGATAGCTATTCAACCTCATTTGGCCATCTCCCCTTCCTCAATTGCGACCTTGCCAGTTGTTGAGAATCCCCTTGGGGATGAATCTGAGATGGGTTATGATGAAGTTGGTTATTACATATTGGGAGCACCCATGGAAGTGGAGGTTCCAGATTAATTGAATGCTGAAAGAGTAAACAAAACCACTATACCTTAGGAAACGTACTCAGCCGAATTCTAGGGTATCCCAAAGTTATTGATACTGCCACGATGGCAATCAGTTCTTAACTGGCTTGATTCGACCTCTTCAGTGGGTCCATATCATGAAATCCATCCTGGATAAATACCCTGAGACTGATAATAAACCAACCTCCACTTTTTGGCTCAAGGAGGTATTGGCCCTGTCTCCTAACTTTGGAGAAACACTCTCCAAGGTTGATGTGGTCATTTGAAAAGTCTGGGTAATGGCCATCCTGGATACTGGCTTCCCAGTTAATGTGATCTCCTCAAAGCTCATAAAAGAGATCGAGCTGACTCCTGACTTGAAGTACAATCAAGAGTTTGGAACCTCAGGCCCAAACAACACCCATGCCTTTGGGGCATACTTGTAAGTCCCAGGGAACGTCCTCTGGGTGTCAATCAGTCCATTTTTCCGTTCCCAAGCAAGAAGTTACCAAAGAGGATGGTCATACCCCTTGTTACTCAGGGCGATCTCACTCACATGGTAGATTAGCTGGGTAACAGCCCTTCCACTTTGGATCCCGCTATTGGTACCAACACTCTCCTCAGCAGAACTGTTATGAGAAATCAGTGAAATCTGCATCAATATCATCAAAATAAAATCAATTGCAACTAATTTGAATGGCAATCAGCTCAATGCTCAGATTTAAGATGGTTCAAAAGATATGAAGACCAATCTATTGGCCGGAATGCCTGACAGGTACAATTTAGTTTACATGTTAATCAAAAAATGTTCCCCCACCCAAATCCGCCAGGCATCACCCCTGATGGGCAGGTAATAGCATTGGACACCATCAATGAGGTTTCAAAGCTTCCTGCTGGTAAATTGGGTGTTGCACCTGATGCAATGCTGCTGACCAAATGAATGGCCCAGCGACCAAGCGCAGGCAGGTTGGGCGTCCCAAACCCATTTCTAACCAAATGGGTCCACCCATATGTGGGGTGGTCTTGGGGGATACCCGCTGCTTGTCAGCCCAAATGCCGATGCATAAATTATCAGAAATGCAGCTGAGCGTTAGTTTGGGCATTTGAGGTTGAACTGACAAGGACTCAGTCCACCGCCGAATTTTGCAATGTCAGTTCCCAGGGAACAAACCCTCCCATTCCCAAATAAATTGACGCTTAGGTCAAACTTGTGGGACCCAATCTCGGCTTGTTTTGCCTCAAAATTGATGACTATATAATCAGGCACATTGCACTGAGAAAATTGTTGGTCGATTCTCCTTCCATAAATTTTCTAATAAAAACAACCTCCCCCAAAGTGCCGTTTTTATATGTCAAAAATTAAGCTCCCTTCCAGTTCCATATTCGTCATACCAGCAGCAGTGCCTCTGGCATTTTAATTTACCATTTGGGTGCTCTGGCATCCAGGCTGGCAGGCCAGTCTAATTCTTACTTGCTGTTCACCTGACATAATTGACCAACCATCAATATCTACCATTTCCGCCTTTCTCATAGAGATTGGCGCAGCAATGGTCCCTTCTTTCCAACTGAATCAGGTCGTGAAGAAGGATATCCCTGCCCACATTAGTCCCATCCCACTCAAAACTCCAAACTTATACCCCATAGTTGCTGCGGCTATCTTGCCCATGTCAGTAGGGTCTGACATCTTAACTTGTAATGAGTTTGCTCCCCAAAGCCCAGCAGTTCCCCAGCTGTCACCCTTCAAAGGTGCAATTTCCATGGAACTGGAACCGATCATTGGTGAAAATGAGGAAGAGGCCAAGGAAGAGGCTATCCTGGCATCCCAGAAATCGTGACATTCTATCCAATATCTCGTGGTCTGGAAAAAGTTTCTAGCCTATGAGAACAGTTGGGGCAAGACGCGCAATTGCGCATTTTGCATGAACCTGGTTGAAGCATTCCACATATCCCACACTGAGATTCTCCATTTCCCCAAAAAACCTGCATCAGTAATGGCGATTAAGTTACCCAAGGCGCACAAGAAGGTGGCTCTCGTACAGTTTCCCAGTGTTGAGGCACTTCCCTTGGAAAAAGGAAAGGGTTTTTAAGTCCCAGGGAACGTCTCTGAGTGTCAATCAGGCCATTTTTCCGTTCCCAAGAAAGAAGGTACCAAAGAGGATGGTCATACCCCTCATTACTCAGGGCGATCTCACTCACATGGTAGATGAGCGCTGGGTAACAGCCCTTCCACTTCAGATCCTGCTACTGGTACCATCACTCTCCTCATCAGAACTGTTATGAGGAATCAGTGAAATCTGGGTTGAGATTGTCAAAATAAAATTGATCACAACTAATCAAGTGGCAATCAGCCCGATGCTCAGGTTTCAAATGGTCAAAAAGGTATGAAGACCAATCTATCATCTGGAATGCCCAACAGTTGCGATTCAGTTAATACAATGATCAAAAAAATCTTCCCCCTCCAAAATCCGCTGGGCATCACCCCCAATGGACAGGTAATATCATCGGACACCACTAATGAGGTTTCAAAGCTTCCTGCCAGTAAATCAGGTGTTGCACCTGATGCAAAGCCACTGACTGATAAAATGGCCCAGCAACTAAGCGCGGGTGGGTTGGGCGTCCCAAACCTGTTTCCAACCAAATGGGTCCACCCATATGTGGGGTGGTCTTGGGGGATTCTTGCCGCTCATTGGCCCAAATGCCATCATGCCAACCATCAGAAATGTAGCTAAGCATTAGTTCGGCCATTTGAGGTTGAACTGACAGTGACTCGGTCTGCCACCAAATTTTGCGATGTCAGTTCCCAGGGAACTGACCCACCCATTCCCAAATAATTCTCCTATTAGGTTAGACTTGTGGGACCCAATATCAGCTTGTTTTCCCTCAAAATTGACGACTATTTAATCAGGCACATCGCACTGAGAAAATTGTTGGTTGATTCTCCTTCCTTAAATTTTCCAATAAAAACAATTTTCCCCAAAATCCCGTTTTTATATGTCAAAAATTAAGCTCCCTTCAAGTTCCATATTCGTCATACCAGCAGCAGTGCCTCTGGCATTCTGGTTTGCCATTTGGGTGCTCTGGCATCCAGGCTGGCAGGCCAGTCTAATTCTTACTTGCTGTTCGCCTGACAATACTCTTCCCTTCCAAATAGAATCAGGAAGCTCATTCTATCAGCCCCAACAGTGGCTTTAATGACAACACCTATGATATGCTCATAGGTACCCAGTTTATGATTGAGTATGAGGAACAATCAACATAAAGCAAGGTTTACTCTTGTTACTCAACTTTGAAGTCCCTTTAGTCTTATCCAATAAAGATCCCAGCAAGAACGAATACTCTTGCCTGGTTAAATACCCCTTTTCAGCTATAACTTTGCATTATTCCACCTCTGGGCGCAACACAAAATAAATTTCCTGACACAGTGGATGCTATTGATGGTATCCCTTTATACGCTGCAGATAAGGTCTTTATTGAGTCTGGTGAACAACGAGTGGTAGACACAAAAATCACGCTCTAAATCTCACTCCACTGCTTGTTGCACTCCATAAGCCTTAAGGGTGTTAGCCCCTTAGAGCCTCAGGTATTAACTGGGATATTAGACCCAGACAACCAGAGTCACATTACTATTCTGCTAAGAAGCCACACCGGCAAGGACATGATTTTAAGAAAACACCAGGAGATTAGCTGAGGCTGATTAGTCCCAGAGGAGGAGATTGAATGTATCTTTACGTTGGCTCTATGACGGACTTGGGCTTTTCTATGGATAACCTGGTATGTATCTTACCCAATGTTCATATATCAGATGGGCTGACCCCAGATGAGCTGAAAAAAGCCTATACATTACTATAAGGATATAGCGACATATTCTCAAAGTCAGATACCGATTATTTCCAAATGAAGGGCTGGAGCTACTCCATTGATGTGAATGTTGCTCATTCTATATGGTCAAAACCTTACCGCAAGTCATAGGTGGAAGAACAACAGATGAGGATGGAGCTCCAGCAGTTACTAGATGTGGGGTTACTAGTTCCATCACAAAGCCCTTGGTCTTCCCCCTTTTGTTGATTAAAAATAACAGAGGTCATCAGGTAGTCATGGACTATAGCAAATTAAAAACCTAACCAAAAAGGATAGCTATTCTATCCAGCACATTGATGTCGCCCTGGCACAACTCTCCAGATCCATTTTCTTTTCCGCAATGGACTTGGCTAGTGGCTATTGGCAGATGGACCTTTCTCCCCAAGATTAAAGAAATGTGCTCTCATTTGCAGTGAAGGTCTTTTCCAACCCAACCATTTACCTCAAGGGTTTTGCAACGCACCTGCAACTTTCCAGCGTGCAATGGATCACATCTTGCAGGACTTGAAGTTAAGTTGTTTCTTCGTCTAACTTAATGCCACACGGTGTTCTCAAAAACCTTCAACAAACATCTTGATCACCTGAAGGAGGTGTTTCAACGTTTACGTTAATCCAACATTAAATTATAACCCTCTAAGTTCACCTTTTTACAGAGGAGGCTAAATTTCCTTGGACACACCATTTCCTAAGAAGGAATCCAAACCTTACAGGACAAGGTTGAAGCCATATCAAAATGCCTTCCCCTAAGAATCTACGGGATATTCAGGTATTTCTGGGCATGATGGGGTATTACCATCCGTTCATCCCAAAGTTCTCTCAGCTCAGTGAGCCCCTGTCCACCTATTAAAAAACGCATCTTTCTAGTGGGGTTCCAAACAAAAGGCCGCTTTTGAAACCCTAAAGCAACTGCTACAACGGCCTGTCCTGTGGCACCCAGACTATAGTAAACCTTTCATCTTATTTAATGACGCCTCAAACTATGCTGTCAGGGCCATCTTGGCTCAGCTAAATAAAAATGGCTTAGATCATCCTTATCATACTTAAGCAAGGTGCTGTCAAAGGCGGAGCGCAACTATAGAATCATGGATAAAAAGCGCCTTGCCGTTCTATTAGCTGTGAAATACTACCGTCCTTTCCTGTATGGAACTACCTTCACGGTGGTTATGGACCTCGCTTTTCTTAAATCATTACAGAATATGAAGAACTCTACTGGCTAGTTAGCACGCTGATCTCTAAAGCTCTAGAATTATGACATGAAAATTGAACACTTTGCTGGAACCTATCACATGAATGTGAGTGGTTAACACGTCTGTTAATCCTTCAATTGGATAATTATGAGGAGGAGAGGTTATATGCCCTCTTATTGACCCCCAATGACTGGAAGGATGAGGATGGGCCTGTCCAGAAAATGTTAGCCCGACACTCCCACAACACCAAAGTGGAGTGCGGGAAGTTTTATAAGCAGGTGGGGAAAAGTGGCTGCCTTACCTTCGGTCCTTGTAACGCATACCTGCTATCTTGGAAGCTCATTTACCCTAAGTCATGGGGGAGCAAAGAAAACCTATGAGTGTACTAGGGAGCGGTACCATTGGAAAGGTATTATGGAAACTATTGTTGAGGTTTTAAAAGCCTGCCTCATGTAAGAAGCAGTATCGTTTTAAGACTAGATATCAATATCAACCAACTGCCCCTAACAACCCTTCCAGCCATCAACCTGGACGTGGTAGGTTCCCTCTCACAAACTACCGGTGGAAATAGATATATCCTAGTCGGCATTGACCATTTCACTAAGTGAATAGAAGCTGTGGCTCTCACATCCCAAATGGCTAGGCCACTGCCGTGTTTAACATCACAGCATATTCACTTGTCATGGCTGTCCCAAGTACTACTCTGCGACAATGGTAAGAACTTCACTTCCAAAGTAGTCAAAATTCTGGCTACCTCCATGGGAGCCAACAACTCTCCTCAGCTCCATATAATTCCTCTACCAATGGGACCGTGGATAGAGAAAATGGAACCTTAGCTCAAACCTGCATAAAAAGGCGTTCTCTGATTTACTTCACTTGGATCACTTCCTACCCAGTGCTCTCATGGTATGCCAGATTGTTTATCACTGGATCTTGATAATATCCCCATTCTGTATTCTGTATGGGCGGGAACCAGGGATACCCGTCCTTTTAGCTAATGATGTTAAATCCTCTAAAGTTGAAAGACCTGAGAAAGCCATGAGGAGATTGACTCAAAGTATCATTCAGCTTCAATATGAGGCTATGATGAGCTTAGCTAAAATGGTTATGAAAGAGGGACAAGCTTCCAATGAGCTTTAGCTCTTCTACCTTCATTAAAGTCTCCAAGCTGGTACTGTACTGCCATAACTGCATCACTCCTAGAAGCGTCAAGCTTGAATTAATTTTGGAGGGTCCATTCACTGTCACTTACAAGATATGTGTTGAGTATTCTATATAATCTTTGGTTACAGAAATTACCATAAACAGAGTAATGGATGATTATTACCCCCTATTCTTCACCCAGACTTATTTAGGGGGTAATGTCAGAAAATTCCCTGTCAACTTAAAGGAAAAGAAATTTTGGGTTCAAATAGTCTCAATAATGGGGGAGTCCACCCCTGAACCAGCTCTAATTTGGTACAGATTGGACAATTGCCTGTCCTAGCTTATAATGATAGCGTTTCAAATTTTAATATGGATAATATTGGCCAAAAAAACTAGGATAATTCCCGATGGGACCCCTCAAATTGGGGCAACACTTTTACTAATACTTCTCGGGAAAATAGCACATGTTTTGGTAAGCAAGTTGCACTGACTATGAAGCGAAATCAGGGGAGTCAATTGGAGGTTCCACTCCATCCCACTTCTCATTTAATTCAAGCACCTGTGCAGCGAAAATACCCTTTTATAGCCTTGAGGGGGGTCCCTCAATGTGCAACTAAATACTTTCAAGGTGATTGACTCAATTATATCAAAATCATTGCCTCAAAGACTTGTCCTACCACTCTCAACCCTCCCTCAGCCATTCCGTTAAAGTGAGCTGAGTTTCAAGAGCTCCAATAGGTTTAACATCCATATTTCCTAAATAGGCTCAAAGCTAATAATGAATTTTATGCCTATCGCACTTTAAGCCCCAAATTATTTCAAGTACTAAGTAATGAGTTCTTTTTTTAGTACTAGATGGTCCCAACCCAAGGGGGGATTCATCGATGTAAGTAATGAGTTCTTAATTGGGTTCAATTTTTACTTTCTAGCTGCAAATAATTAAACATCTAAAAATTCAGCTTTTTAGTTTTCTTGGGGCTTTATTATTTTTTATTATATGTAGTTAATAACCCCTCCATATATATAAAAATCAGCAGTAAAGAGTGTAACTTCTCCTAATCTCTCTCTGCTTGGCTTAACTTTCCAGACAAATTTTTTCAGTAAATTAAAAGCAAACACTTAATTGCACACCAAAGTCTTGCTCCAATGTCATCAGATCCCCCGCCGACTGTCCCAGCGTTGGGAAGTGGCAAAACTCCCCCTCCATTTTCTGTCCAACAGAAAAACGCGCTCAGAATGGCTCGCCCAGTCATTCCAAACCCTTGGGACGATTTTTTACTCCCAAGGATCTCGATGCCCATCTCACCCAAACCCAAGCGGTGCCCCACTGCCCCCTGGTGCTTCCTCAGAGCAACATGCATTTCAGCCTTAGGGTTGAATATGGGAAATTCTTCCCCTACGATGACCAAGCTATTATAAAAATGGCTCAGGAGGTGATGACACCAGCCTTTTTTATTAACTTCCGCCCCTATAAGGGGTACTTTGATCTTGGCTTCCCCTGTGAAGCTGATGCAGCCACTGCAGCAATGGTGCCACTAATATTCAATAATATTCCCCTTCCAACAACTTGGACCCAGCTCCCAATGGACACCATCTTGGTGGTACAGTTCTCTGGTTTGCCCACCCACCTCCTCCCCCCCCCCCCAAAGTGCTCCACCAGGAGCTGATGGAAGGTTTGGCAGCCTATGGCACCAACCCCATCTTACAACTTGTGGTCCCAAATGGGGCCACACGCCTCGCTGGGCCTCAGATGTATGCCACAATCAGCCCTGAATTTATGAAAATTTCTTTGGCAATTCCCCCTCATGCCACCATCCCATCTGCCCCCAAACATCCTCTCTGGGCCCGCGTTGAGGGCGGGTGGACAATTTGTCCACCCTGTTTCAAGTTAAACCACTTAAAATGCAAATGCCCACACTCAGAAACTTCTACTGATGCCAAAAGTTTGCCCAACGCCCACCAATCCGCCACCAACCCTGCGCCAACTCCAACATGGGGTAAAATCCTACCTTCCCCTCCTCCGATGCCTGATGCTGCAGCTGCACCTGCAGCCACCTGTCAGTATCCACCTTGCCCTAATGCCATAAATAATTCATCCAATCAAACATCAGATTGGATCCCAGTTCAATCCCATGCATCCATAAATAAATCAAACAAACCTCAACCATACGCTGATTCCCCAATCCAATTCAATCAAAATCTATGGGAATTATTGGATGAAATTTGATGAATCAGGTAACGTCATTGAAGAACTGTTGCTGCAAGTCGAGCGGCTCTGTAATGCAGAATGGGATGCAAAATTCCCGCCTCAGAAATATGTCCCACAACCTAACGCCAAACCGTTCTACAGCAACCACCAGCTTGCAGTAGAAGCAGCCACCACACCAGATTGCCATCTGCTCCGCAAAGCGGCTGCAAAATCTGTGGCTGCACTCACAAGAGGAATTCCACCTCCCATAATCCCCAAAAATCTTACTGCACAAAGTAAGATCAACATGAAAACTTTACACAAAAACGTCACTGAAGCCATCCAGAACGTGGTAACAGTAGCACGGAATCCAAAAGCAAAAATAACCCAAAATAACTTTGCCAAGTTGATTAAACTCCCAGATGCCCGCCTCAAAGCTGAAGATGCTTTGGCTAAATACATCGTTGGCATTATGATGGCTGACAACTATCTGGAAGTTACAGTTATCAAGGATATTGAACCCCATGCCGCTGATGCCCCCACACCCTTACTATCTGCCTTAACATGCACCCTACTATGGGATGAGATGGATGTGGCTGAAGATGAGCCCCCTGATCCTCCCTCCCCATCCACTATGGAGGGATAGCAGTATTCGCTGCCCACCTGGTTGGATATTTTGTTAGGTATGAATTAATTGATCCATCCATTTTGGGCGTTTCATTTAAATCGTTATTTTATTATGATTTTTAGTTTTAGTTCTTTAATGTCCATCCCCTGGTCAGCTTACCTTGGTTTGATAAAAGAGTGTAACTTCTCCTGTAAATAATTGTTGGAATTTAGGTGCCAAACGCACCATCTTTTTTAGCACTATGTGAGTGCCAAACGCACCATTAAGCTGAAAAAATCCTAAAATCCAACAAGTGTGAGTGTGGCGATTCCCATAGAGAAAATTGCCCTGGAATATTCACACGTTGGTGCTGGTATTATCATATTTCTAGTTAACTGCATGCCCTTGTATGTTGTTGGAAATTAGGATTTTGTTGTGCTTGCTGGTGCGTTTTGCCCAAAACTTCCAACAACTTATGCAGAAGATTTCGTTTCTCCTCTGCTAGGATAAATAATTTTAGGGGATGATTTAACCACCTATCTTTAAAATAATGGCAATGTTGAAATAAAAAAAGTTTTTTATCATAAGGTATTTATTAAGTTGCAATATGGGGGATAATAATTGAACCCTATCATATCTAGCAGCTTAGTATTTAAAAAATATATTGAGGTTTTAGGGGAAATAACATGAAGTTTAGACTGCTTAGTAATGTTTAAATTAGGAATGATGGGAAACGACCTATCAGATTGTTGGAGACTCGCCTCACGTTGACGGGAAAGCTGATGGAAAGTCAATTGCAGTTAGGATATAACCATGAAACAATGTCTTTTTATAAATTTTACCCAATCATTGGTCGCAAAAATCTATTCACTTTGTGGGCTCTCTTCCAACCCTATAAAAGGGGCTAGTCTCCATGGTGTTGGTTTTACTAATTTGTTGTAGATGTGGAGGGATTTCATAATGGCTCCCCAGATTTTGCTGACAATTTGGTGTAATACAACTGCTCAAACTCGTGGTTTTTTCCTGAGTACTATGAGGGTAAGTCAAAAAGTAAAGGCAAATTTTTTAAAAAAAAATTTTATTGTGAAAACAAGATGACAAGAAACATCATTTCTCTACATAATCTCCCTCAATTTCCATGCACTTGGTCCATCTCTTGACAAGCTTCATAATTCTGCCCTGGAAGAAGATTTATGGCATCATGCACAGCCACTCGTGCACCGCCTCCACAACCTCATTATCTGACAAAAATTTGGATTTACGCTTTGCTCCTTCATCATACCAAAAAGGTAAAAATCACTTTGAGCTAGGTAAGGATTGTACGTTGGATGCTCCAGAAGCTCAAAACCAAGATCTTGAATGCACTGGATTTTTTTCCCCGCAGTATGAGGACGGGCATTGTCCTGAAGCAAAAGCACACCTTTTGAAAGTTTTCCTCGCCTCTTTGTTTTGATTTTGGGTTTCATAACTCGCAGTAGCTCACAGTAGCTGTCACTATTCACTGTTTGACCTTTAGGAGTGTAATGAATTAGAAGTGGACCTTTCATATCCCAAAACACTGTCATCATCAACTTTCCTGCAGAAACTTGTCTTTTGAACTTTTTTGCTGTAGGTGAGGATGGATGTTTCCACACCATACTCTGCCGCTTATTCTGTGGTTTGAAGTGATGGACCCACATCTCATCAACGGTTACTATGTGACTGAGAAACTCTTCTTCTTCCTCTTCTAAACGCCTTAAATGTGATTTAAAAATTTCCAAATGTTTCTGTTTGTGCTGGTCTGTCAGTTGATGTGGTACCCAACAAGCACACACTTTGCGATAATTTAGTGATTTGTGGATGATTGCAATTGCTGAACCATGGCTAGTATTCAACGCATGCGCAATATCATTAATTTTGACACGACAATCATCATAAATCATTCTCTCAACTGTCTTGATGTTCTTGTCCGTCTTCGAAGTGAATGGCCTACCTGAATGCTCTTCATTGCAGATAGATACATGACCATTTTTAAAGCGATTTATCCACTCATAAATTTTGCGTTCACTAAGACAGCTCTCACCATACTGCTGATGCATTCTGCGAATAATCTCCACAGGTTTAGTCCCTTCAGAGTTCAGAAAATGTACCACTCCCCTCATTTCTTCCTTGGTGCACATGGACAATGGGGCGCTCATAATAAAATGCCCTGAAATCGCTAAAAATGGAGTTGAGCACTGAAACAACACAGCTAAAGAACAAAAAAACTTTGAGGTTATGATATGTCATTGTTCAGTCAGTGCTGCCATCCATTGCAGTAGGGAAAATAAAATTTGCCTTTACTTTTTGACTTACCCTCATAATAGAAGTGTTACCCCAATTCGAGGGGTTACACTGGGAATTGTTCAAAATCTTTTTGCCAATTTTATTGTTAGTTTCATCCAAAACATTTTTTATAGTATCCAACTTGCATTTGTCCAACATTACCCCTTTAAGAGTGTTAGGGGGTGTTTTAAGGCGTAAAAATTGACCATGGACCCAGTTGATGGTTACTCCATAAGAAAGGAATTTGATGGGGTATTCATCCCCTTGCTTATATGTGATTACAAAGGGTCCTTCCCAGATAGATCAGAGCTTCTCAATTCTAGGAGTGATGAGGTTGTGGTAATACAACACCAAATTGGATACTTGGAAAGAAGGGAGAGGGGCCCATAGCTCATTCGCTGCTTGTCCTTCTTTGTTTACTGTTTTTGCTAAATTAGTCATAGCCTCTGTTTGCAGTTGAATGATGTGCTGGGTCAACTTTTTAATGGCTTGCTCTGGGTCAGTTCTTTCAGTGAACTTGTCTTTGGCTAGTTGAGCTGGTACACCAGGCTCTCATCCATACAACGCATGGAAAGGGGACATTTTGAGGATGTGATGGTAGCTAATCCAGTAGGCCATGAGGGCACTGGGTGAGTTGAGATAACAGTAGAGAGGGTCAGAGCTAGCCATTTTGTGGAGTATAGTGACCAAGGTTCATTAACAATTTCTATGGCCCCATTTGTGGATGGATTTTAGGGGCTGAGAAGAGTTGTGTTCCCATAGAAGTGGCGAGGAGCTTTACCACTCTGAAGATGAAAATTTTTCTCATTGTCACAAAGGAAGACTTGGGGGCAGTCATCCCGCGTGAAGATATTTTGAAAGAAAAAGGTAGCAGTGACTTTAGCCGTCTGAGCGGGTAGAGTGACAGCTTCAATCCGTTTGGTGAAATGATCAATTCCGACCAGGATATAACAATTGCCACCAGTGGTCTGAGATAGAGACCCTATCTCATCCAAACTTATGGTGTGGAAGGGTTGTTTGGCGTAGTCAGTTGGTACTAATACTGGTTTTTATAGAAAAAATGCTTTTTTCAGATCAGACAGGCATCCAGGACTTCAGCTATGGTCTCCATGATGCCTTCCCAGTAATACTGCTCTTTAACTCACTCATAGGTTTTGCAGACTCCACCATGGCCCATGATAGTGTGGGATTCTAGGATCACTGGTAATTGCTATGATGGCCATAGATAAGGCAACCAGTTTACTCCTATTTTTGTATAACTTCCCACATTCCACCTTGGTGTTGCAGGA
The DNA here is from genome assembly GCA_022478985.1 of Massospora cicadina. NCBI lineage: Eukaryota > Fungi > Entomophthoromycota > Entomophthoromycetes > Entomophthorales > Entomophthoraceae > Massospora > Massospora cicadina. The sequence continues at coordinate 27,072 of JAKSZP010016284.1, read as the reverse complement.
GTGTCGAGATAGCATTTTTTGTACTGGTTCATCTTCATTAGCCCACACATTAGGAGTCATGAGGAGATCATGTAAACTCTCTGCTTCACTACTGTCTAAGTGAATAATGGGCAGCACTGTTAACCCATTTACAATCATGTGGCGCGTTCCCGCCCAATGCTCAATAGTCATATCATAATTCTGGAGCTTCAGATCCCAGAAAGCCAATCTCCTCAATAGGGTCATTCATATTCTGCAACCATTCTAGAGAGGCGTGGTCTGTGATCACTTTGAAGGGTGTCCCATATAGGAATGGGTGGTAGTGTTTTACAGAAAGCAGGACAGCCAGAACTCCTACTTAGTGACGCTTTAGTTGCGCTCAGCTTTTGACAGCATTTTTCTCAAGTAGGACACTGGATGATCGACCCAATTTTAATCCGATTAAGCCAAAATCACTCCAATGGCGTAATTAGAGGCTTCTGTGAACAACAAGAAAGGCTTGACATAGTCAGGGTGACGGAGGATAGGCCTTTTTTGTAATAACACCTCCAGGATCTAAACGGGTCCTTTTGTCCAGCACCCCAACGGAATGGAGTGTACTTAGCCAAGAAATGTATGAGGGGTTCAATAAGCTGGGCGAACTTGAGGATGAATTGATTGTAATACCCCATCATGCCCAAGAAAACCTGGATGTCACGAAGGGTTTTGGGCACTGGAATATCGGATATCGCTTTGACCTTATCTTGTAAGGTTTTATCCCATTTTTGAGATGGCATGCCCAAGGAAATCCAGCTTCTTCTGGAAAAAAAGTACACTTGGAGGGCTTTAGTCTGATGTTAGATGCCCACAAGCGTTAAACCTCCTTTAGGTGCGTGAGATTCTCATTGGGCGTCTTGGAGAAAATTGTGATATCATTGAGGTAGACAATAACACAGCTTAGTTAAGGTCCTTGAGAATGTGATCCATAGACCGCTGAAAAGTAGCAGGCACATTACACAACCCCTGAGGTAGTCGAGTGGTTTGGAACAAACCCTCGCTGCAGATAAAAGTGCACTTCTCCTGATCCTGTGGAAAAAATTCCATCTGCCAGTACCCGCTAGCCAAGTCCATGGCGAAGAAGAACTTGGACCTAGAGAGCTGTGCCAGAGCGTCCTCAATTAAGGTGATTGGGTAGTTGTCCTTTTTTGTGAGGTTTTTCAGTTTGCGGTAGTCCATTACTACCCAATGAACTCCATTTTTCTTCTTTCTCATTAGAAGTGGGGACTATCAAGGGCTTTGGGAAGGCACCAAAAACCCATCGTCCAGCAGCTGTTTGAGCTTTGTCCATATTTGTACCTCCTCAACTTTGGATTTGTAGTAAGGTTTAAAGAAAATAGGCCGAGCATCACCAATGTCAATGGTATGAGTACAACCCTTAATGTGCCCATAGTCAGTGTCATATTTAGATAAAATGTCTCTGAAGGCCTCAAGCAGGGTGTGGACTTTATCCAGCTCAGCTGGGGTTGGTTCATTGGAGATATGAATGGAAGTTATGGTAGGTAAAGTCTTTTTGGTGGGTAATCCCATATCCGCCATAGAACCAATACAGTGAACTTGCTCTATTTCCTCAAGTGGAATCAACATGCCTCCTCAAATCCTCTGTTGCTTTTTACAACCATATACTTCTTGGTGAGATTCCCTAACACAAGGTTTATAGGTCGTTGATAGTCAGGATCTAGCACGCCTAGCAAAACTCCGGGATATAAAGTACTAACTCCATCAATGCCAATAAGTGTAGTAGGCAGTTGTGTGGTATTTGCACGATAATCTTCGTGTCAACTACCCTTTGTTCACCAACCTTAATGATCACCTCTTCAGAAGCATAAAAGGGGATACCCTATATGGCGTCCACTGATTGAGTCAACATGAATGTATGTCGTCCTGCTGTGGTATAATGTAAGGATAAAGCGGATGAGGGATACTCAACTGTGAAAACATAATCATTTTTATTAAACTCCTCATTGGTCAAACTCATTGGAAACCTCGTAGTAAATCAGGGAGAGATAACCCTGCTTTATGTTGATAATTCATTCATACTTGAACATTAACTGGGTACCAATGAGTAGATCATAGCTATGGTTAGCTAGGGCCACCGCTGGAGCTGACAAGATGAGCTTCACAAAACGGATGGGCAGAGAAGAATATGCCCCAATGGCGCAGGTGTTGCTTGGACCTGCAGTCCCAAATTCCTGAGTGTAGTCGAGGTTGGGGCTAGTTTAATTTTTTATTAAGTTTTGATGACACAACGTTTACTGAGGACCTAGTGTCAAGGATAGCCCTAACCTGCACTTCATTGATGACGACTTTCACTTTGGTTAAGGTTACACCCAATTTGGGGGAAAGAGAGAGGACTTCCTTTAATTGGAGAGTAGAGGCAAGTCATTTGGCTGTCTCAGGGAATTTATCCTGGATATACTGCAGCATGTACACAATATGAGTGGATCGGACATTGTGGCAATGAGCTTGTCAGAGTCACTGGCAGTGTCAATGACCTCAAAACCCCTCAACACTTGGCGGAGATAAGTTTGGCGGGGTATCCTAGCCATGTCCACTCTGACAGGGTTCAACCTGTCAGGTATCTCTACTTCACCTGAGGCTCCTAAACAAAATGACCCAGATCTTCACAACCCCTTCATATTCGTCATTGGGTTATCAATGCATGTTAGGAAGCTCATAGAGTGTGAGGTAGGTTCAGGACTTCCCTTATGGCAAGATAGGTCCTGGGATTTCTCCTCCGCCTTATTAACTTTTGGGGAGGCTCTGGAATGGTCACAGCTCGATTTTTAACCTTCCAAGTAGGAGTTTTTGGCTGCCTCATAGCTACAGTTATCAGAGTTTAGTTGTCTGGAGGAGATAGCGTCGTGGAGATGAATTCTTTAACTACACCAGTTTTGGGTTGATCAGCGGTAGTAAGCCTTGGGGAAACATGTTTTAACTTTAGCAACCTGGTTCTTGAACCAATTGTTGGTGAGGGTAATTGTCTCCTGAGAGAGGGGTTTTGGCATGGGAGCAGGCTTTGGGACCACTTGGTGAGGTAACTTAGGAACCTCATGTTGTCTAGGCGGAGTAATATCAGGTTTGAGCTGTACCACAGGTGTTGGGCTCAGGGTAGTAGCTAGCATAGGGGGCCCCTAGGGATCATCATGGACTACCTCAGTCGGTATATTGTGGGGAGTTCCTCAATAGGTAATACTTGAGGTCTCACTAAGCCCCTTGAGCAGTCTCAAAGTTATGAAAATCCACAACCACTAATATAGCCTCTTTTATGTCGCAGATATTCCTAAAGTGTTGTTTGACAGAGATGATATGCCATGCTAAAGAGGGTTAAGAAGCTAAACCAGTTAGGATGGCAGCAACAGAGTCATCAAGAGGTAGCATTTTTGCGAGCAGGAGAGGCTGGGCAGTACTTCTAAAAATGGTTAACGAAGTTGACAACTGATCCCCCCTGTAGACTTAGACACATAAACGTCTGTTTCTTCCTATGTAAGCTCTGCGTGGAGCCAAATTCCTCAATGAGCTTGTTTTTTACCTCGTCTCAAGTTTTAAGGGTAACCATGTAAGTTAATATTACCTCTTGGGCAGAATGGCTGAGGCAGGGGAGGATTTGCTTTACTTTTTGAGGATTGGTGGTCCCTTCCATAACAGCCTCATATACAAAGAGGAATGAGGCGATGCTGCCCTCACTTGGAATAAATTTATCTCTGAATAGAGGTTTGGCAATAGCTGGAGCAGCCTCATGAGAGGTTTGGCATAAGCGCCGTTCAAGTGATTCAATTTGAGACAGGGCGAAGGCTAGCTGCTGAGCTAAAGCATCCAGTTGAGGTTCAGAGTCAGCGGGGAGGTTGCAAGGGTTAAACACCCCTACACTTTTTTTATAATAGTTTATTAGTGTATTACCCCTTTAGTGAGCACCACTTGTTGGAAATTAAGCTTTTGTTGTGCTTGCTGGTGCGTTTTTCTCTAACTTCTCAACAACTAATGCAGGAGAGGTATGTTTATTGACTGCTAGGATAATATAATTTCAGGGGTGATTAAACCACTTATCTTTAAAATATTGGCAATGTTGAAATAACAAAAATTTGGTTTTTATAGCTTTTTACTAAGTTGCGATATGGGTGATAAGAATTGAACCCTCTCAATATCTAGAAGCTTAGTATTTAAATTATATTGAGGCATGAGTGAAAACTTGTGAAGTCTAGATTACTTAGTAATGTCCAAATTAGGGAAAATGGGGATTTATCCTATTAGATTGCTGGATACTCACCTTGTGTTGATGATACAGCCAATGGAAAGTCAATTGCAGGTAGGATAAGACTGTGAGGAAACGATTTAATGAATTTTACCAATTATTGGGCACGAAAATATTTTCACTTTGTGGGACCCCTTCCTATCCTATAAAAGGGGCTAGTCTCTGCGGTGTTGGTTTTACTAAATTTGTTGTAGATGTGGAGGGACCTCATAATGGCTCCCCAGATTTGGCCGACAATTTAATGTAATCCAACTGCCCAAACGCGTGTTTTTTGCCTGAGTACAAATAGAAGTATTACCCAATTTGAGGGGTTACACTGGGTTTTGACCAGGGTCTTTTTGTCAATTTTATTGTCATTTTCATTCAAAACTCTCTTTTTACAATATCAGACTTGCAATTTTCCAACAGATGTTCATTTGATAAACACCAATGATTCCTCTTATTTGGAGTGTACATATTGTAATATTTTTGTTCAGAACACAAAAGTTTTTTTGATGATAGACACTGGCGCTCCTGACAAAATAATATCCACCAAGCTTGTGGCTAGGCTTTCTCTGAAGCCTGATGTGGATCACAGAGTATTGTATGGGACTGCAGGGGCACTTAGCACTGTGTTGGAGGGTGAATACAGCACTTTGCCTTGAGGTTTGTCTGTTAGGGAATCTGCTCCAGTGGTGGTTCTGCCTAATAATCACTATGACAAGTTGATCAGTACCATGTTCATGCGGCGATGGGGGGCAGTAGTCAATATGATGGAAGAAACATATAGTATTATGGGGCAACGGATCTCCATCTATTTTACCTCCAATGGAGTCCCAGAAAACCCAATCTGCTACAACTGTAATAATCTTGTGTATAACAATGGTGTAATTCCTGTACAATATTGTCATATGGAGTGGAGGACCCGAGCTCTTCCTAACCAGATTTACAGATACAATGGTATTCCGCTATGGGTAGCAAGTGCTTCAAGTATACCTTCGGAGCATCAGGTCATAATAGGGAAAGAGCTTAATTAGACATCCCTGAAAGACTATATGGGGAAATTATGGGGCCATACTAGTAATCTTGGCTATAACCCCATGTGGCTCCTGGGCTCCTTTTACCATGGCAGGGGGAAGTGAATGTGTTGATAAAGACCTGCAGAAGGAGTCTATGAAGGTTCAAAGGCACCAATTGGTGGCTCATCTGCATCTGATACCTATTGATAAGGTCAACTAGATACATGACTCTGGTTCTTAAAAACCTCAGGCTACCTTTATAACCTCATTCAGTGTAATGACTGTGGTTCTGCGTGAGGCTCTAACTGGTATGTTGGAGGACCAGAAGGACAGGGTGATGAACATGTTTGAGATATACCAAAGCATTTTTGCCTCTGACAACCACGATTTTGGATGTGTACGTGGGATTATGCATTGGTTGGACACGAGAGATCACCCTCCTATTTGGTCATGGCCTATCCATCGCTCAAAGGCGGCGGAAGAAGTTGTATTGAGGAGATAGATAAAATTGGTTAATCAGGGAATTTAGAGCCATCAAAGAGTCCCAGGGCGTCCCCAGTGCTAATTATCAAGTATAAACATGGTACCAATCAAATAGTAATTGACTACCAGAAGCTTAATAGCATCACAAAAAAAGACTTGTAACTGCTCCCATGAAATGATGATGCTTTAGATCAACTGGGTATTGCCAAATCTTTTTCCGCTATGGACTTGATATTGTGGTACTAGAAAATTGAGTTGCCAGTGGCAGAAGAAGAGAAGTGCGTTATAATCCCCTTGAAGGGATTGTTCCAGCTCATCTCACGTATGCCACAGGGTTTGTGCAACGCTCCAGCTACGTTACACCGGACTATGGACACTATTTTGTGTGACTTGAAGCTGTCTTGCTTTCTATTCTACCTTGACGATATCAATCTGTTCTAGTGGATGTCAATGGAGAATCTCAGCCACCTGGAACAAGTTTCCGCTGACTCACTGAAGCTAACATCAAGATTAAGCCCCAATAGTGCCATTTTTAAGGAGCAATTGGAATATTTTGGGTTTGTGGTAGACTCCAAATAATTTAGTCCTCGCCTGGCAAAGGTGGAAGCTATATTCAAGATACTAGGCCAGATAACAAGCGTGATATCCAGTTGTTTTTGGGGATGGATGGTTACTACCAGCATTTCATTCTCAACTTAAGCTGTAATGTGGCTCCACTCTTTGAGTTCTTTAATAAAAACGCTACCTTTGAGTGGATAGACAATTATCAAAATGCTTTTGATTTCTTGCAAACCGTGTTGGCTAGCACGCCTGTTTTGCAATACCCAAATTTTGAGTAATAAAAATTATTGTACAAAATGGATTCTTTCCTTTTCGCTGTAGGGGCTGTGCTATCCCAAAAGGATGATGATGGTGTGGAGCATCCCATCGCATATTGTAGCCAAAGCTTAACAGGTCCTGAATGTAATTACATCATGACCGAGCAGGAGTGCTTAGCGGTAATGTATGCATATAAACAGTTCTGGGTCTACCTCCATGAGGTTAAATTCAAAATGGTCACGGATCATGCATTATTTGCAGTGGCTTCAGAGTCTGCGGGAACCTAAAAGAAAGTTTGTGAGATAGGCATTGAAGCTCCAAACATATGCCTTTGAGATAGTAAACCAGTCAGGGGTGAAACATTAGAATGCAGACTGTCTCTCACAGTTACCAATGGTCACCATTACGGCGGATTTGTCTGACATCGAGTATGAGAAGATGGTTGTGTGCAAATATCACGACAAACTGCCACATGTGATCAAAGTGCTGGATGGGCTGCGATAAGATACCTTTTGCGAGATGGGAAACTATATAAGCAAATTAAGGAATTGATGCTGAGTTTCCTAAAGTCTTCTGCTAGACCAGCAATTACTATGAATGCTCATAGAGCAGTAGGTCATGGCAGGTTGCAGAAAACGTTGGAGTTACCGCGACCATGCTAATAATGGGAGAGCATGCATTAAGACGTGCTGGAGATGGTGTTTTGCTGTTTTATTCCCAAGTGGAGAAACCTTTCCACAAGAAGTCCACCTCCCAGCTGGTTAAGCCCCGTTTTGCATGGCATACTGTTTCCCTTAATGTGGTGGGACCTCTGCCCATGGGCGTAAATCGCTACAAGTATATACTTGTAGCCATAGATCACTTGACCAGGTGGATGGAAGCAAGAGCAATCAGGGACTTAGGAGCTGTAACTGTCGCTAAGTTCACTATGGAATGTGTCATACAGCGATATGGCTGTACACAGTTTATTCTCATGGACAATGAACAAATTTCACGTCACATTTACTTCCTAAGTTTAACAAGTTAATGGCCATCCGCGGGGTCTTAACTACCTCATACCATCCTGAATCCAATGGGATGGTCAAATGGGTCAACGGCGCCTTGATGAACATTCTCTGTAAGCTTGTAAATGATCATCCCTATAACTGGAGTACCCTTTTATCCACCACCATCTTTGTTTACAACACTAGCTACCACTCAGCAACTGGCAAGAGCCCTTTCCAAATACTTTATGAAAGACATCCAGCTCTTCCAGAATTGCTTTATTCATGTGTGGAGGATACTGGTAGAGTGGAGCCCCAGCGCTATTTGACTACTTAATGGACATTCTGATTAAACTGCAAACTGAAGCATATTCCACTAGTTTAGCTAAAAAGATTTGGGATCAGGCGGCTGACCAATGTAGATGCATCAGCCTCCCCCAGTTTGGGGTGGAGATCTTGTCCTGTTCCATGCCCAGCATTGTTCAGAAGAAGGAACAAGCTCGCCAGTATATGGATCAGACTATTTGAGATTACCTAGAAGACTGGTGTCAATGCTTACACTATTAAGGAACCTGCGGCTGATTGGATTATCAACTGAGTTCACGCAAAGTTCCTTTGGGCATAAAAGCAATAGGAGCTTATCATCTAGTCAAGGGGGAATAATGTCTAGATTTTGATATAACTGGACTATAAGCACATATTTGGTGGATTATATAATAATTGGTGAAGCTAATTCAAACTTAATTAGTCAATTCAGTGAATAGACGAATTCCGCCGGAGCCTCAATGATGAGCCAAAACCTTTAAAATTGTAGGGAATAAGTGGTACTAAGCTGATGGCCCAAAATCAACTGAGGTGATTGCAGATAAATAGTTGAACGAGAGAATGTAGAAGAAGGTCTTTGGAAGATCAAGAAAAAAGAAAAGGTAAATGGTATATCCTTTAATTTATAAATTAATAGACTGGTATTGTCAGGGCAATAGCTCCTTATTAAGTACTTTATTATTATTTATCAAGGGCCAGCATTCCATATATCACTCTTCCGTTGCTTAGTGGGTTTTACCCTGTGCAATCAGTTTTGCGAAATCAATCAAATCTGCCAAAAGTTAACACCTTCTTAAACGTTTGGTTGACTATATGCTCTCAAAGGTTCAGATCTTCAAAAATTCTTCGCCTGTGTGATACCCTCTTCTATTTGTGTAGAAATAAGTTGGTTTCCTTAGTCACTGCATTAATTATGGCAATATGAACAGCGTTACAATACCTGAATCCCATATTCTCCACTGGACCAGCAGATCGCCTGCTACATGGAGAAGACTAGGGTGTTCAGAAAGCTGGATTGCCTTAATGCCTTCAACCATATTCGTATTAAGGAAGGCCAGGAGTGGTTGGCCACTTTTTGTACTTGGAAAGGCTTCTACCAGTTCAAGGTCATGCCATTTGGAATGAAAAATGCTCCTTTTATTATCAAGGCTTTATTTCCATTGTCCTGGGAGACCTTAAGGGAACCTGTGCAACAGCATACATGGACAACACACTGGTCTTCTCCCCAGATTCCAAATCCCACGCCTAATATCTTGTATCTATTATTTAAAGACTAGCACAAGAGAACCTTACTATTGAAGCTAACAAGTTCGAGTTCTTCCAACCCAAAGTAGAGTTATTTAGAAACATTATATTCTATCAAAGCCATATGGTTACCCCAGATAAGGAAGCAGACATCCATGATTGGATACCCCCTCAACCTCACAGAGTTACGCAGCTTCCTTGTGACGTGTAACTTCCACAAGAAGTTCACCCCCAGCTCTCAGAAGTTATGGCCCTCTCTACACCGCATCTGGGAAGAAATTTTCAGTTGGACCACATAATGCAGCTCAGAATTCCAGCCATTAAGTCCATACTTTTTCTTTCCTGTGAAAGCACATGCAGATCCCAGACACCCCCTTTATTGTTGCAACTGATTCCTCCAACTTTGAAGTGGGAGATGCTCTGCTATAGGAAGGGTAGGACGGTGTGTAACGTCCAGTTGCTTTTTTCTTAAAGAAAATGTCCCTTAGCAGCTTGACTATGCAATCTATTATAATGAACTCCTTGCTGTTGTTGAGGCTGTAAAGCACTGGCGCCACCACTTTAACAGTTCTAAGAGGCCCTTTACTGTCCGCACTGACCACAAGGAGTTGATGTACTACTGCGCCCCCAGAAGCTATCCCCTCGCCAATCCTGGTGGTTGGAAATCCTGTCAGCGTTCAACTTTAAATATGACTTCCTTATGGGTACCCAAAGCCTGTTTCCAGATTCCCTATCACGGATCCCTGCCTTTGCCCATGATCCAGCTCTAGTTGACGCCTACAACACCCAGGTGTTGATTAAATTAGAACAGGTGGAGATCCCACTTGCCAACCCCCCGCTCTGCTCATGATGGAGCCTCTAGAAGGAGAGACTGACACCTCTTCCCACGTTAGTCTGTCCCAACCCCTATCAGCTGACTATGACAAGATTAAGAAGACCTTCCAGAGAAATGGCGAGCCCCTGGACAAAGGTTGACAGTTTCTGGGTGGGATCATCCTCCATCAGGTCAAGTGGTGGGTACCACCTGGACTCCTGAGAGAGGGGGTGATTCATAAAGCTCATGATCCTCCAACTGCTGGCCACCCCAGCAAGGGCAAGACGCTTGTGTTAGTCCATCACTCCTACAGCTGGAAAGGAATCGCCACTGATGCGGCTAAACTTCACAAAGTCCTGTATGACATGCATTTGGTCATAACCTAGTCACCTAAAGAGCGCTGTACTGCTTGTACCCCTCCAAGCCGCAGAGGGCCCTTAGACTTCAGTGTCTGTCAGATTTATTTTGGAACTCCCCTTGTCCCAGGTTATGATGCGGTGATGGTTTTGGTGTACTGCTTTACTAAGATGGCCATTTTATCCCTTGCAATATTTTAATCACCTCCGTACAGGCTGCCCACTTCTTCGCGTACTATACCTTTTTCCTACATGACCTCCTTAAGAAAATTAGCAGCAATTTTAGCTCACGTTAGCTGCCCAGTTCTGGGAAGAATTACTGTTCATCTTAAGGATCCACCCCTGCTACTTTAAAGCCTTTCACCCTCGTTGGAAGGACAGACAGAGAGGGTGAACCAAGGTTCTATGCAATTCTTAGATATTTTAACATAGAAAAGAACAATTGTGCCTCTCAACTTCTACTGGTGCAATTCGCCTATTATAACTTTACCCATACCTCAAAAAACACGTCCCTTTTCTGCAGACTATGGTTTTTTATCTCAGCTTTAACCTGATTCCACTATTGAGTCCACATTTGACGTACCAATGAGTGCGCTGAAGAGCTCAGAGACATACAACAGGCAGTAAATGGTCATCTTGTCGACTCTGTAAGGATCTATAAAGCATATGCTGACTGTAAGCACCGCAAAGGCTCTGAGTACAATCCAGGCGACTTGGTTATGATCAATGATAAGAATCTCCACTCAAATCCCTGCCATAGGTAGGATCCTAGCATGTTTGACTCTTCAAGATCATCAGGAAGGTTGGCCCATCAGCTTACCAAATTGATATACCCCCTTCCATCAAATTATTCAGCACCCTTCATGAGTGCCTCATGACCCTCTTTGAGGGCCCCATGCCATCCCTCCGTGAGCCAGTAATAGTAGGTGGCGAACCACATATTATATCAATGCTGTTTATGCCTCCCACCTGTCCTGACGTTGCCTCCAGTATTTATTGTTCTGTAAAGGGTACGACAAAACTGAGGATCTAGGTATTCCATAGAGGCTTCTCAAATGCTCAGGATTAATCCGCGGCTTCCAAGCTGGATTTCCTGATGCTGTAGGCCCTGCCACTCAAACCTTCCTGGCCGCATTGAAGCTACCAAGCCCCACAAGAACTTTGCCTTGGCCAACGTCCCTTCAGGCAGTGTAAAACCACATAATATGGTGGAGGGTGATGTCACAGTTAGTGACATTTTACCTGAGGTAGACCGCCCTACTAAGGCCAAGCATAAAAAGCCCCTGGAGTCAAAGCCAGAACCCTTGAGGGACACCAATGACCTCTCTAAGGTCATTGACTGCTATTGGGTTCTGGATTTGCCAGTCAGGCATGAGGAAAATAGCAGCATAATTGCAGAAAATCTGGCAAAAATTGACCTCAAAATCATAGAAAATAAGCCAATATGAAGTAATGGAATTCAGCCAGATAAATAAATTTCATATTTCTAAAAGGAAAAAACTTTTCAGCATGAATCAATTTTTGTTAAACCTTTTGAAACCATTGTAAACCTTCCACTTATATTGACACCCAAGCTGAAAAATGTCCTTGTTTTTCTAAGATACTAAGATAATTTTAAATTAAGTTTTAGAATAATGCTTAAGTTTACCCCTACTTTTAAGGACACTTTTCTTATTAAAACCCTAGTTTAACCCTACCACAATGGCTGGACTCCATCATAAGTTCTGTCATGATTTTTATGTTGTGCACATAACTGGTATCTACGCCATGTCCTATTCTTCCAAATCCGCCATGTCATAAATCATCAATTTCCATTGTAGTAAATACCAAAACTCCTTTAACTCTCAAGGACTCTTCTCCCTGATAGTTTTCTTCTGTTTGGCCTGCTTTTTGTTCCAATAATTCATATTGAAAGAACATGATATCCTAGAACGTTGCTTTCTCCTTTTTGGGAATTCTGCCCTCGTTTAGCACCTTTTACCTGGCACCTTCCCACTTGCAACCTCCTGCGCTCCGCTTTTCATGTCACCCTGGCTCAATGTTGGGGAGCAGGTGCTTTAATATGATAACAATTGATTTGGTTGAATAATAAGCAAATACATTTGAGTAGTTTCTTAAAACTATATTAAAAACATCAACAGACACCTACACACTGAAGTACTCATCAAGGGACTATAATAAACAGAATACATGCTTATTTTCAGAAAAAATCCAACAGTGCGCTGAGGCATCAACTTCATTAAATAAATAGCTTATCTTGTTATTTACAGTTAAATTTTCAATCTCCTATATTTATCAAGTGTGGGACTCGTTATGGAAATTGAAATTCACAAACCATACAAGATTGAACTTTACCATACCATCATGTAACATGTCAACATCTGTGCCTTTTTATAATTAAACTCTATCAAAATTCTATAAAAAATCTCAACAACTTTGATGTTAAATTCTTGGATCTGTGGTTACTTTACTTCCACTTCTATAATGAGTACCATTTGTTAAATTTGGGATTTGATTCCTCATTCTTAATAATGACTTGCTTCAGCTCCCTTTGTTAAACTTGCACGGGTTTCTTGTATGTGCACTGTTTGATTTAAAGATATGATATGATGAGTATTAGTAGTATGAAGACTACTATTCTAGTTGAGCAGATAGCCAGAATAATGATTTAGTCCAAATCCAACCTGGTCATTGTCCTAATATTGTTTTCTTCTTAAATATAAGGGACTTCTTCCCTATTTCATCTATTAGAGCTTAATCTGAGATAAAGGTTCAAAGGTTCTTCTTCCTTCTCATCTCACTGAGTCCACCGAGATAACAATAATTAAACAAAGGAGCTTTGTTTTTTTTCTCTAATTGCAAAAACAAACAATTTAATCATATAAATAATTAAACTGTAGATATCGTTATACTTGATTATCTATCTGCTTTTTTAGAAAGTTCAAGAGTATTTTTAAGGGAATTTGGTGTATAACTCTTCAGTTGGCACCATAATTGGGAACGGTGGCTGTTGCTGATTAATTAGCCCTCATGGATCACGAGAAAAAATGATCTTCTTCATCAAATCTCCTTTAGTTCTCTTCCCTCCTCAATTGCAACCTCTTATGAGCTGAAACAAGAATGTGTCCCAACGTTTTTATTAAATTCCTATTAAATTTACCATATCTGGTAACAACCTGCTTAGGGAATAAGACTCTTCTATAAATATCAAATTGTGTTCCAGGAAAGATTAATTAGGAAGTTGCTTTATGATAGCAGCATTACTGATAAGCAACTCAAAAAACCTTAGCCAATTAATAGCTAAACCTGATTGACTCCTACAAGTCAATTAAGGTATCATTGAGTAATTTGCCCTTAATTGCTTGTTTATTGTTGGGGAAAATCCCCAAAAAAACACTCACCAATCCAGCAGATCATAATCTGTCAGAAGAATAAGTATTTGCTAGAATTATTCCAAACAATAGTTATCATATAAGTGATTGATAACTTCAACATCCACTATTGGATTTGAACCCAAAGTAAACCAGAAAATTAATTGTAATTAATAAAGCTGGGTAATGTGGGCAAAAATACCAACATTTGTTATTTTTAAACCCCTAGTATCATATAGATCTTGCCACTACAGACCTGTGTCTTTCAGTAGATCAAAGTTTATCAAACTGACATCATATACTTCACCACCCTTATATGAGTTAAACCACAATGTCAATAGAGTTGCTGTTGCACCACCTGTATTATTTAGAAGTTGAAATCATATTGATTGGTGTAAACTGTCAGGGAGACGTCAGATAAAGTTTAGACTGTCCTACCAGTTGGGATGCAAAAGCACCCAAAAGGCAAGCCAGAATGCCAGAGGCATTTCTACTTGAACAATGTTGACTTCTGCAGGAAGGTGTTTAATAATTGAATGCCAGTGGGCCACAATCGTAAAAAGAAACTTAGCAAGAAACCAGGCTGTTGCAACTCCAGACCCAGAGACCTTTGATACAGGAAGTTGCACTATCAAATCATGTATTATGTGGGTCTCCATAGGAGAGCTAGGTATGAAAACAGTAATGAGGAGGCGGATCCTCACCTGAAAAGGGGTTAGTTGGGCTCACAGGATACTAATATCCTGCTGGTGGATGGCCTCAACAATCAGGTTAAGTTCCAAGAAAATCTTTACATGATAAGCCCAGTTAACTGCAGTAGGAATTAGAGTTACTATCATGACTTGGATTGCCCAACCCAATATGGGGCCCAAGGGGCCACATTGTTAATGTTGTAGTGAGTTTGGTAAAGAAAAATTTGAAATAATTCAAAATAGTGGTAACTCGGAGATTTTTAATGAAAAATAAATAAAGAAAACTGTCATCAAATTTCCTCAGTGTGTTATGACTGCTTATACAGATGATCAATTTTGTGTATAGAATAAAAAAGCACAGGATCAGGTCACTCAAGATTTGACCTAACCTGGCGAACTTCAAGCAAGGAGAAAAGGAAAATGAACTTAATTTGAACCAGCTTTGGAAGAGTTGGCAGCGGGCTGAGTCACTGTTGGTTTGATCTCAGATGCCTGAATTATGGTTTACTGCGTCTTTGATGGTTAGCTGACAACGTACCTAATGGGCAACAGGAACCTCCCAAGGCCGTTCCATGTAGGGGGATTCCCAGGTTGTTGGGAACAGATTTGTGGTGCCCAACCTGCATGCACCCAGTCACTTTGGCTTCATTTTGGCCAAGTGGGATTCATCAAACAATGATCTTGGTATTTGAGGGGTGTGATGGTCAGGTTGAACCAATTGTTACATTTTGACTCAAGATTCCAATTTCTGAATATTGAGTTGAAACGCTATTTTGGGGTTTTGAGGTTAATGCGGGCTTGGCGCTGGGCTGTGCCCCTCCCAAGCTATTATTTATGATCCTTGGGGCACAAAGAAAAGTGTGGAGTGGCTCCCCAGAAGGGCGACCTTAAAAGGTTGGGCCCATGAGATTCTGAACTCAGTTCAGAATTCTCTCTGTCATTTCCCGCCTCCACATGGGTCTCTCTGGTGGCCTCAGGCCGCTCTTGCCTTGTATTACCTGGTATCCCACGGTGAACCTAATTTTGGATCCTTAACAAAAAAAGTTGGGATTTGGCGCGAACTGATCTGCCAAATACTCTGATTTTCCTGTGTCATTTGCGGTGCCCTATGTTGATGGAATTGAATTTGTCAGTGTGTTTATTTTTTAAATAAATAAAACAAGGCTAATTTTGGGGTTAATTCTTGCTTACCTGTGTACATCTTTCTTGTTTTCAAATTTCCCAAAGCCTGAGGTTGAATTGGTGAGTATGATGAGTCAAAACACGTACCTCAAGGGTACCTCATATCAGACAATCTTTTGGCTCCATCCGCTAATTTAAAGGCAAGATGGCAGTCAAAAACTGGGATGTTTTCATCCGTTACAAGGGGAGGTTCCAAGATGGTGGCGACTTTTGACAATGGCCCAGTGCCATTGGCAAGTTTCGCCAATAATTTGATATTAGGTGCATTCTTTGTATATGGTACACGCCCACTGGGCTTTGTTTACGATATTTTGGGTGGTTTTCAAACAAGCAACAACATTTCTCAGTGTCTAATGCCATTGGCAAGTTTTGTTGGGGATTTGACACTATGCACATTCTTCATATAAGGTTCATGCCCGTTGAGCTTTGTTGCCAAGTTTTGGGGCTCTCAGACCTTGACTTTGAGGGCTCATTGCCATCAACTTTATGAGGACTTTTTACTCCATGAGGATGCCGACTTTATAATATTTTGGCTCAGATTCCATCAATTCGCCATACTAATTTGGCGGAAGTATCTGCGGGGACAGGTGGCAGCATCTTTAAAGGAAGATCTGTTACTCATCGCTCCTCTACCATATGGGCAAGATTTCTCTGTGAGACGAGAGGGACAGATGCTCTTCTAATACCTTTTTTGTGGGGAATGGGAACGCCAATTGGTCCAAGCAGAGGGGGCGCTCCCCCAGACTTACATATCCCTTCCCTTTTGCAAAGTGGGGCGCCACCACTGTGTAATTGAGTGAAGGACACATTTTTGTAAACCTTGGGCAACTTGATCGCCATTAAAGTAGTGATCTATAGGGGGATGGGGAGTATCTTGGTGATAACATGGTAATCCTCAACCAGCTTAAATAGTTGGCACAATATTGGGCACTGACCCATTCGTTCTCATAGGCCAGATAACCTTTCCATTTGACGAGGTATTAAACTGATCTCTGAGTTTTTAGAGATCAGAATGCCCTCCATTTAAGCTTCCTCCACACCCTCAATCATAATGGTCTCTGGATCTGAGGGGATTGCCCCCTTAAATGTGGACAGCTGAAACACATGGAAGACTGGGTGTTGCTTCCAGTGGGGTGGCAATTTTAATGGAAAGCCCCATTACTCAAGTCTTCTTCTACCAAGGGGGATCTGAGCGTTTATTTGCAAACTTAAGTGAGAGGCAACTGCATCTGCAAATGGCTTGTTTCGAGAATGACATGAACCCACCTTTATTTCTTGAGCTTGGAGTCGCTTCTAATCTGTGAACCGTTTGTAGTCACTTATAGCCTTGGTTAGATGCTTCCAAACCAAGGACTGTGTGGACCAAATATGCTGTGCATGGTCAGCAGAGGCTGGTACCTCTGGGAAAAGGCACAGGCCAACTGAAAATGAGGGGTTGAACCCTAAGGTCACTTTGTATGGGAATTAGTGGAGGCATGTGTTCCATTATTATATGCAAACTGAGCTAGAGGAAGGTCATCATCCCAGGTATCCTGAGAGGTTGCAGTCTAGCACAGCAGGTACTGTTCCAGGATCTTATTTACCCGTTCAGTTTGTCCATCTGAGTGGGGATGGTAGGCAGTGGAGCGACGGGCGTAATCTTCAAGATTTCCAAGAGCTTGTTCCATAATCATGCTGTGAACTGGGGCCTGCGGTTGCTGACAATTTCCTTAAGGAGGATGAACATAAAAACATGGCGCACAAACAGACGGACAGTATCTTAAGAAGTAATAGCAGAGAATCATGGGATGAATAAGGAGAATTTTGTGAAGCGGTTGACAACCACTATCACCACTGTAAACCCATTAGAACTGGCAAGTTCAACAATAATATCCATGGACACCAATGTCCATGGACCCTCCGCCTGCTGTAAGGGATGTAGGAGACCATTCCTATCAGACCGGTCTGACTTGTCCCATGCACAAGTTACACAGTCTGCAATCCATGCCAGAACAACTTCAATCACCCGCCCAATTATAGGTACGCTTGACTAAGTCAATACATTTCTTATTTCCTGGATGTCCAACTGCAGGAGGGTCGTGATGAGCCTGAATCATTTTGGCTCAGAGGAGGAAAGAACCCAAACCCATGACCAAAAATGAATGAGGCCCTTGGCCAGAGAATACAAGGAATGTTTTAAAACAGGGAGGTACAGCTGCTCCAGAAGGTCCACACCTTTCGCACAGGCCGTTTGTGCTTCTAGGACCCTAAAAATTAGGGTTGCATCCGGAGCTAAGTCTGCTGCTAAAACCATGGGAGGTACAATAGATAAGATTTGGGTGGGGGGAATGACTGTGGCCATATCACCTCATCTGAGTCTTCTGGTCAATGCGCAGGTTACAGCTTAGGAAGTCGGGAATGACAAATAATGCTCCTTTTACAATTTTATACTTGAAGTTAAAGCTGCACAAATCATGGTAGGTTTAGGCCTGCCAGTATGCCAATTTCTGTGGCTTGTGAAAATAAAGAAGGGCTTGATGATCAGTTCACACTGTTAACTCATGCTGAATGCCCTGCAAGAGTTACCGCCAGTGGGTCAAGGCCCTCACCATGGCTGCCATCTCCTTACCATAGATGGCCCAGGACTATTCAGTGGTAGACAACTTGTGGGAAAAGTATGTGATCAGGTGTTCCAACCATTGTGCTCCTGGAGCAAGACAGCCCCGACTTCAAAAAATGACGCATCACATGCTATGACATAGGGTTTGGAGGGGTCCACATGTTTTAGAATAGGAGGTAACAAAGACACCTCTTTGATTGGTCTGAATGCCTGCTAGCACTTGGGCGTCCAACAGAAGGGAACATTCTTACCCATGAGCGGATGAAGTGGGGCAGCTAACTGGGATAGAGCGGGAGAAAAAAATTAAGAATATGACAGCGCTCAAAACTTCTCAACTGCTTTAGGGTCATTAGAGTCAGCCATTCGCGGATGGCATCCAGCTTGCTGGGGGGAATAGCATACCCATCTTTTAAGATAAGATTTCCCAAGAAGATGACTTTCTCCCGATAAAACTCGCATTTTGAAGGCTTGATGAACAGGCCCTCCTTATATAAGACAGCCACTACCTCCTCCAAGTACTTTGCTTGTTGTATGGGAGTAGGGGAATGTACTAAGTTATCATCAATATATGTGACCATGCAGTAGTCCGGAGATCACCCAGCACAATATCAAAAATCCTTTGGAATGTTGCGGACATATTCTTTAGCCCAAAAGGCATCACTTGAAATTGGAATATGCCTCATTTCATTCAGATTGCGGTTAGCCATTCCTGACCTTCCATCACTCAAATATGATTATAGAATTGACTATATCGCGTTTTGAGAACACAAATGACTTGGCAATCGCTTGGCCAATTGTCTGTTCTTAAGGCAGTGGGTAGGGATCATGGACCGTTATTTTAAGGAAGGTGTCTATAATCCACATAGAGACGGAGGGAACCATCAGCCTTCTTGGCAAAGACAATGGGAGAGACAACAGGGGATGTCTCTTTGAACAACAAACCTTTTTGAGCATGTCGTCTAACCATGCATTGAGGGCAGCCTCCTCCTCCGCTATATGCGGGTACAGTGTCAGTTTATGTTCACCACATGCACTGTTGTCTGAAATCCCAAGTAAAATTCTGTATTTGGGGGAAGATGGTCCACCTTCTCGGGATCAAAGATATTTTAATATCCCATTAATGCTTCTGGAAAATCAGACGGGAGACCTGCTGGAGAGACAAGAGAAGTAACCAATCCGTGATCCTGAGTTTTAGCAAGAATCTTGTAAGGGAAACTCGCACTCTATCTGTCCATAGGAGAACAATAGCATATTAGATTTCAAGGTGAATCCTTACATGCTGCCGACGCCACCAACCCAAACCTCATTAATTATTGAGGACATGAGGTTAGACATCTCTTAAAAATGATCACAAAAACTGAACTGGTTAACTGAGAAGGGTACTGGGCGCCATACTTAATATGATGGCTGGGAAGCCAATGAAGCGACCATCACCGCAGGACCCAAGTCCAGACCAAGGTCAAGCTGGTGTGCCAACTCAAGCCTCATAAAGTTACCCGCTGCTCCAATGTCAACCTAAGGCCTAGAAGGACATCTGGTTTGCTCTGATACTAACTTTCATTGGCAATAAAAAGTAGTCGGAATTCTAGTTATTAGAAGATATGGTTATTTCTGCTGACATCAAAAGGATTTCAACCAAATCATGGAGAAGATCAGACTCTTTTAAAGGAGCAAAACTTTGGAAGAGAAAGGAGTTGATGCCACCTTCTTCAGGTTGTACTTCCATTGACTCACAAACAGATGAACCAGGACAAACCAACTCAAGTGTGAGGGCAGCTACAGATCCTGGAATCAATACTGATACTGATTTAACTTCAGGATCAGGATCTGGAACCATGTCATCCAAACCAATCATAAAGTTTCCTACTTGAGGGCGGGTATTATGGTGGAGAGAGACATGAATGAAAGCTGCTGCCTTGAAAATTTGATCTATTGTTCCTATAGGAGTGGATCAAGCATCATGATGAGCGGAGGCATAATCAAACGTAGATCTGAAAATTGCTTGGAGTATATCCCTGGAAAGATCAAGCGTGGGGGCTTGCTCATGGAAGGCTGCAACTAAAGATCCCATACTAGGGGTGTTGGGATCGGGTAGCTGAGGGCAATAGTTTCTCCAAAGCGTACCAAAATGGATGGGTTAAAAGGTCCTGCAGTGAGCAGACAGCGGGGAGAGCTGGGAATCCTAATTGTAGGGGCTGGTAACATGATATAAGCTTGAGAATAGGTGACAAGGGACCTATTGTATTAAACCAGGGAAGTTGATGGCCGGAAAGGAGCTTGCTGTACAGAGGCTTTATAAATAAATAAAACTAAAAATGAATTGGAGATAAAAATGTAACTTTATTTAAGAAAAGGCACGGATATTTATAGGCGAGGTTTTCCTCCTAATCCTTTCAGGATAGTGACGTCCTCCACCGGCAAGAGCTTTGGCATCCTGATGTTGATCAGGTGGGGACTTGACAGTGGGCTTCCTCTTAATAAATCGATTAGGGGGCGGAAAATAAGGCTCCATTAGAGGAAAATTTGGTTAGGTATTTGAAGTAGGGAAATTCAAATTAAATTGATTGGGAGCAGGTCAAATCCCAACAACACCCCTCAAGTTCTTGCCAAGGGGGATAGTACTTGTGCAGAAAATATCTGTGGACGCGATTAACTACTGTGCCTGTACCAGTAGCAGTGATAGAGTATTCAGGGCCCCTACGGTGTATCACCCAATAAAAAACAGACCAATTGGTGGCAGTTTATGGGTCCTGCCCCCAGGGCGATGGTAATAGAACAAGACTAGATCTCCTAAAGAGTATTTAAGGAGCGCAGGACGGTGCTCATTGACTTGAACTCCTTCTCTAAAAATTGGTAGTTTTTATAGATCCATTGGCCATAGCTTGGAGACGTATGATCTCATCAGTTAGCCATCTCAGGGTAAGACCTACATTACTTAGATTAGCTGATTCGAGGATAGGTTGAAAACTGGAAGGCAAAAGTGGCTCGCGCCCATATAGGGCTTGGAAAGGGGACATCTTAATCATCCTGTGATACTAACTTGGTAGGCCAATAAGGCACTAAGGAGAACATCATTCCAATGCACAGGGTCTGAAGCAGCTAATTTTTTAGTACTAGATGGTAAAAGCAGCTAATTTTTGTAGAATGGAAATTAAAGTACCATTAGCATGCTCTACCGCGCCATTGGTGATTGGGTGATATGGTGTAGTGAAGAGGTGCTTTATACCTAGCAAAGAAGTTTATTACTGAACTATAGAGGAAATAAAATTTTTGCCATTGTCTGATAAAAGTACCTGCAGGCAACCGTGACGGGAAAATACATGTTGGTACAGGAAGAGGGCAGTAGCTCTAGCAGTAGCATGAGGGACCAAAGTGGCCTCAACCCACTTGGTTAGGTGGTCAATGGCAAGAATAATATAGCGATGGCCATAGACACCCACAGGTAGTGGACCTACAACATCAATGCTAACAGTATCAAAAGGGGCCCCAGGGGCTACGAGCTCAAATTTAAAGTGAGGATTAGACTTGTCCTGGGAACGGCAGGTGAAGCAACTTTCCAAAACATCATGAATGGACATAGCCATATTCTCCCAGTAGCAATTGGTTTTTGAACACTCAAGGGTTTTCTTTATAGCCCCATGCCCAAGGGTCTTATGGGCTTCCATGATAGTTTCAGTCTGAAGAGAAGGGCGGAGATAGGGCAGAAAAGCGGTGCCAACCTGTTTTACCAAGACACCATCAACGACTTTAGTGTTAGCAGTCATCTTCTTTAGTCTGGCTTAAATGTCTGGAGATTCCTGAGACCACAATTAGGGTTAGGGAGAAGCTCAAAAAGTCGAACTTCTTCAGTAATAGTTACATGCAAAATAGGGAGGCGAGATAGCCCATCCACATTTTGATGAATGGCGCCGCTCTGTGAACTATAGAGAAATCATAACTTTGGAGTCTGAGGGCCCAAAGAGCTAACCTCCTATCGGGATCTATCATTAGACAAAGCCAACAGAGGGATAAACGATCAGTAACTATTATAAATGTTTACCATAAAAATAGGGGCGGAAGTGTTTGATAGCAAGTAAAACTGCCAGGCATTCTCGTACAGTTACTGAGTAATTACGCTCTGCCTTGGTTGACATCTTGCTAAAATAGGCGACTGGGTGGTCAACTTAATCTTGGTTAAATGGGAAAAGATGGCTCCTACAGCGGTTTCACTGGCATCAGTGAAAAGAACATAAGGTTTCTCAAAGTTAGGATGTATTAAGACAGGGGCTGATGACAAGGCAGTGCGTAAGGAATCGAATTACTGTTGTTGTTCAGGGCCCCAAAAGAAGGGCACATTTTTGTGTAGGAGCTCAACTAAGGGTTTGGCAAGGTCAGCAAAGTGAGAGATAAACTGGCGGTAGTAGCCCACCATTCCTAGAAAGACTTGGATGTCTTGTAAACAATTTTGGAGTGGGCATGCGTTTGATGGCAGAGACCTTATTTGGGATGGGGAGGATACCTTGCCGCGTCACCTTGTGTCCTAAAAATTCCATTTCTCGTTCAAAGAAACACATTTATAGTGTTTTAGTTTTAAAAAGCCTCCCGTAGTTACTGAAATACCTGACAAATATGATTGAAGTGTGCAGTAAATGTTTGGGAGAAGACAGTGACATCATTAAGGTATACTAACACACTCATGAGTTTAAGGTCCCCAAACAACTGGTCCATAGCCCGTTGGAAGGTAGCAGGGGCATTGCATAACCCCTGCGGCATATGGGTGGGCTCAAACAACCCTTCAAGGGAAACGAGGGCACACTTGGCACAATCCTCAGCGGAAAGATCAATCTGCCAGTAGCCACTGGCCAGGTCCATCGCAGGAAAGTATTGGGAGCCAGATAAGGAGAGTAAGGAGTCATTAATTCAGGGTAAAGGGTAGCTGTCCTTGCGTGTAATGGAATTCAATCATCGATAGTTCATAACAAAATGATGGCTCCCATCCTTCTTTTTAAAATAACAGGAGAGGGGAGGACCAGTGACTATGTGACAGTTAAAGAAGGCCAGCATCGAGCAATTGCTTTAATTCGAGGGTAACCTGGGCTTCTTCAGATTTTGATTTGCGATAAGGTTGAGAGCAAAAAGGAACAGCATCTTTCAGTATCAACCCGGAGTTGAACGCCTTGCATATGGCCATAATTGTGAGGGATCGAGGAGAAAATATCTGAATACCTGTTGATCAAAGCTTCAGCAGCTGCTTTTTGCTCAGCCAACAAATCAGAACCAATTTGTACAGGCACTGCAGCAACAACAGGAGGCTCCTCCAACCCAAAGTCACAAATGGTCCCAACGCCATGAACTCCCATCACCTGGTCATAAGGTAAGAGGTGGATGTAAGTGATAGGTTGGTTCAGCTCAATGACTTTAAGAGACCAGGAGAGGTTGGCTAAAAGAACAGTGACAGTGCCTTGATAAGCGGGATCTAAAACACCTGGACAGGGGAGAGCTTCAAATACAGAAGGGTTAGGTAAACTAGATATCTTGAGTAAATGATTAGGAGGGGAACTAACTGGATCCCAGTGTCTACCAGAATTTGGGCTTGCGGAGGTATGGTAAGGACCTGGGGAGAATGTAAAGGTATCCCCTCCTCAGACTCGACCATGGGAGGGGGCAACTTAACTTTGGACCCCAACACACGATATTCTAATTGCTCAACAAAATCAGGAGACCTGAGCAGGCATGTCCCCAACTTTCGCTTCCCTTTTTCCTTGAGAGCAGAAGTTAAAAGTAAAGGGACATGGTATCCTAATATAGAAATGAAATTATCCTTAGAAATAATAATGGCAACATGTTCCATAAGAAACCCAGTGCCCAATAGGAGGTCATTGCTATTATTATCCAAGGCTACAGCCAGATAGAGAGCTGTAGGCCACCTAACTTTAGAGGCAATTGGGAGTAAGCACCTATAGCTCGAGCATATGTGGTACCAGCAGTCCCATATTCTGATGAATGGTTAATATCAGGCTGAATCTTAATTTTTCTGATTAGTCAAAAAAATGATGTTAATCGGAGAGCCAGAGTCAACAATAGCAAGAACCTTCACCTTTTGAACCACCAATTCAATACAGGTTACTGTCATTCCCCACTGAGCTGGGATAGAATATATAGCTGCAGGGGCCAACTTAGAAAGAGGATAAGAAGAAATATCGCTAGGTTAATATCAGTGGAAGGCTCAATAGGGGTTTCCTCTTCAGGAGCACTAGGGCCAACAAGGTCAGAGGAAACAGTATGGACTGATTGTTCTTGAGGCGCAGTAAAGTTGTCAGCATAGGGAGCCTCTCACCCTATGCTGACCCCTCTTTTGCTTTCTTTTCAGCCATTTTTGTCCAACAATGCTGAATGGTGTGGTTGTGATGACCACATTAGGTGCAGTTGGGTTGAGCTCGATTTTTTCCAGAATCATTGTTGTTCACCACATGAATTCCAGGACGTTAGGCTGAAGTGGAGCAGGAGCGTCAGTAACTACAGAGGTAGGAATTTCAAGAAGGGCCTCCTAAATATCTAAAATATAATTAAAATTTTGTCTAACAGAAGTTATGTGAAGATGGAGCTGCGGGTTAAACTCTAAAGTGGACAGGATGGCAACAACAGCATCATTGGGAGTGAGGCGGTTGTTAGTTACTAATGGTTGAGCCTCAGCATAGAATTGAGCAGCAAACTCAGCGGGAGGTTCGCCACATCTTAACTTAATACTCATAAAGGCCTGCTTCTGATTTGCCAAGGTGAGATCACTACCAAATTATTTAATAAGCGCAGCCTTCACCTCAGCCCAAGTGCTGCATCTCATGAGGTGGGGTACCATAATTTCTTGGGCGGATCTACTAAGGCAATAGGATAAGTATTTAACCTTTTGTCAATCAGGAGCTTCCTCCATCGCATTTTCATAAATATTTAGAAATGAAGCGATACTTCCTTCCCCTGGGGTGAACTTATCTTTAAAAAAAGGTTTAAACATAGTTCCCATGGGAACTGAAATAACATTAACACCTACTGGGCTAATTTGATTGACTTCAGATAGCTCAGATTTGGATGGAGGCACAGGATTTCGAACTAGATCAGCTTGTTGTCTAAAATGGTTCAGATCGTCTTGAAGAGCCCCAATTTGGGCAATTAGAGACTCAGTGGATGCTTTTTGTTGAAGTTCGTTGCATATTGATTCCATTTCAACATGTAGATTTTGGACTAGGGTTTGTAGCTCATAATTGTCTTGCTCCAACCTAACAATTCTTTTTGGTGAGTTAAATTGTCAGTGAGAGAATCGTAAAGATGGTAAGAGTTATCCAACTCTTCCTTAATTGCATCAACAGTAAGGTTGGGATCAATAGGTTCTCCAGAGCGAGATAGCCAACAGCTTTAAGCAATATTTTCAAGGTTTCTCTCAAGAGTAAGAAGGCGGCTATTTGAGGAAGGATCCTCTGGAGGGGAAGATAAGTGCACAGTCGAACCAGGAGGTCAGGAGGCCCAGGAGGCCCACAAGGACAAGGATGCCCATATCCAGGGGGCCAGTTGGCCCAGGTGGCCCTTCACTTCCATCCCAACCAGGGGTCCCTATCACTCCTGTGGGACCAGCTGATCTTTGCTCCCCAGGGGGGCCTGGGGACCCACAGGGCCAGAGGGCCCTGGAATCTCAGGCACGCTTGATACATTAAACGCTGGTTGGATAGTTGATTCAATCTGGCTTAACTGTTCAAAAGCTTGTTTGGTAAAAGCATTAAGTTGGCTGGTGAGGTTGGTAATGGCTTGTTGCAACTGACTCTCAAGTTTGTGGTGGTCTCAGTAAATTGGGTAGCTACTTCCTCGCAAAGCAGGCTAGCCACTCCCTCGTCCAGTTGGGAGAGTTGATTTGAATAGAGATAAGTTGGGCGCGGTTTTCAAGATAGCCTCACAGTTATCTCTTACAAATGAAGAAGCTGAGTTGTAGAAATCTAAGAGGTAGAATTGTAACTCTTAGGACAAGGTAAACTGTCGCAAGATTTTCTGATGGTGGATCCCCATCATTTGGACTAAATGATGATGGGTGGGGTGCGCAAATCGTTTTAAATATTGCTCCATGTGAGATAACCCTAACTCAGAGTCGGGTAAGGTGGTAGATTCATATAGCACTCACATATTATCAGGAATGGTAGAGGCTTGGTTACAATGGGAGCGATCTCTGGGGAAAAGGACACCTAGAAGTAATCAATTAATAGTATCAGCAACACCTGTAGGTTGAAAACGATAGTTTTAAGGTCCTAGGGCTGGAATAGAAAATTGAGCGCAGCATGGAATTGCATAAAATTGGGTTCATTGTTCTCATGGTCGCGATTTCCATTGGAAGTTACCCATTTAGTGATGCTAGATATTTTGGCAAGTGGCCAAGTAGAGTCTTGGCAAGAATCATCCATTGTGAATATATTTATTCACCAGGTAGCTCAGGAGAGTACCTGGCAGGGAGCACCAATTATTTTTGGGATTTGGTAGCTGAGGGCAATAGTTCCTCCAAAGCGTACCAAAATGGATGAGTTAAAAGATCCCTCAGCGAGCAGAAAACGGGGAGAGCCAGGAATCCTAATTGTAGGGGGCGATAACTTGATCTAAGCTTTTATTTATTTGGGGAAGGTCGACCAGGGGACAAGCACTTCCAATATAGTGAAAAAACAAAATGAAATTCGACAAATAAAGACACCCCAGAGGGTTAATGCCCCTCTTGTTGTCTCCAGGATCACCATTATTGGGATGGTAGGGTCGGTAGTTATGCTGGCTTATTCTTGGATGCAGCATGTGTGAAGGAAAGGATCAACTTTTAGGAACCATATGGGGAACCATGTGTTGATTGTCCTTCTGTTATGGGGGGTCATATGTCCAAACAGCCATGCTTGGAAATGTTTCAATATATGGCTGTGGAAGCGATGAATGGCTTCTTAAAT
>JAKSZP010016283.1:0-63995 GCA_022478985.1 Massospora cicadina | reverse complement strand
ATTTATTAAATCATTACCACACAGGTTTGTTTTGCCTCAGAAAATTTTCCCTCGTTCTGATAGGCCAAAAACCTATTTTCCTAATTTGGATGACTAAGCTTTTCAATACCATAGCCCTAAATTCACAAGACCCTGAGAATCAAACTAGAAATTAGGAAATACTAGGATCAAATAGGGGAGTTTCTTTAGCTGTCCCCACTTAAATAAAAAAAATCATAAAAAACTTGAACAAAGCATTTATTATTACTTTTATTTCAAAGGTAAGTTTTATATTTTAAGAATTATTTGTGGCATCCGTCAGTGGATCCCACAAGATAAATTTATTGTGGGGAAGGCCGACCATGGGATGGACACTTCTGAATATGACTCAGGACAGATAAACTTAGTACCCGGGGAGGCACCCCAGAGAAGCGATGCTATCTCTTGTTGATAGTTGTAACGCCACTTATGAGGAGGGGGAGGGAACGTGTGAAGGGTCCATAGCCACTATTGAGCACGTGTGGAGGAAGGGGTCTGATTTGATGAACCAGACTGGGAACCAGGAGGAGACCAGCTGTTGGCACGCGGTGGGAGGTATCCAAACATCCACACTTGAAAGTGGTCCACCAAATGAGACTGGAATCTGTGGACAGTTTCTGGGAGGGTGGGGGTGGAGCCTGCAATGGCATCTAAGACAATCGTGTGGATGGTCCACATGGCGATTGCAACCACCAGAGCACGGAGGGAGGGTGGAAGGGAGTAGGCCATTGATAGAGCAAACATATCTCTTGACAGACTGAAGGGATGCGTTTGATCCTGGCCCAGCAGACGTTGAACTTCGTGCCATATCACTTTAGAGGTGGTGCACTTCTCCAGGCAGTGGAACAGCGTTCCATACTGGCCACACACGACACAGGATGAGTGTAAAGCGTAAGAGCGCTCAGCTGTATGATACACCCGCCTCAGGCAGCGCCACACATGGGAGCGGACTTGAGGCTGCAACAGAGGGTGATGTACATATTTCCAGATTTTTTTGGGTCTCAATGGAATAAGGGATGTCCATCATGTCCAGGTAGTCCACCCTGGATAGGACATGGGGCTGAATGGGGATCACGCCATCATGGATGGGTAGCCCCTGTACCTCTTGTGTGAACTGAGGAGAGGGGCGGCCTCTTTGGGTTGTATGTCCGCTAATACGAATTCTCCACTCTGCGCTCCGCATGGAGAGTAGGATTCGTTTGTAGTGGGTTTTTGTCCCATGAGGACCTGTGGCCGATGTGTGTGATGCGAGGTATTTCATCAGGGGAGTGGGGGTTCGATGGATTGTTGAGGCCCAAGGCTCGGGAGAAGTTGGAGCAGCTGCGCGGGACCAGTGTTGAGATGGGAGTGTAGGAGCGGTGATGGCCGCGATCCAGGTGCCCAGGATTTGGCAACATGGGCTTTGAAGTCAAGCAGGCCCATGCCACCTTGATGATGAGGGCCAAACATGACCTCTAGCCATACTGGTGGAGGGCGGCCTGACCAAAGCCATCCTTGCAGCAAGGCATACAAGGATTTGAAGAAGCTTGGGAGAAGGGGATGGCGTGGGCTCCAAACCAGACTTTGGATAAGAGCATAGAGTTGGCTAAAACAACCCTGCCAGTAAGGGAAGTAGGGTGGGCTCTGAGAGAGGCGATTCGCTTCATCACGTTGTCCAGAATATGGCACTCCATTACTGCTGACGCATATCCGCCTGCCTCCATCCACACGCCCAGATGGCGCACCAGTCCTATGGTAGGGCATGGCATGAAGGGGAGCACCAGTAGAGCGGTGTGTTGAGTTAATTAAGGCGTGGACGTGGGCGAGCAGATGTGCCGGGTTGGGAACTAATTGCTGGGGCCCAGCAGTTCTGAAACTGACCAAGAAGGATGATTTCGGTTTTGGAGGCGTTCAGTGCCACGTTGCTTACCCGGGAATATTCCTGGATGAGAGCTTCAAGCGCGCGTGCATCTCGATTATTAGACACCCCAACCACACAATCATCTGTGAATGCCAATATCTTGACTGGGGCTTGGCCTGGCACATGAGCCCCAGTGAGTTGGGCATTCACATTTCGCAGTAGTGGGTCAAGGCTGAAGTTGTATAAGAGTGGGCTGAGGGAGTCCCCTTGTCACAAGCCCCTTTGAGGGCGGACTACTTCCATTAGGAAGCCAGGGCCACGCACTGCCATTGTTGCAGATTCCATGAGCAGCATCACCCAGTTGATGAAGCGAGGGGGTAGGCGGAATTGATGGAGGCAGGCCCTTAGGTATTCCCAGTTTACTCTATCATAGGCCTTTTGTTGGTCCAAGAATACAAGTGCCCCAGAGGCTGTGGACTGACATACTTTAGCCACAGAGTGCACGTTATCCCAAATAGACCTTCTGGGGATGAAACCAAATTGTTCTGGGAGATGGTGGCAGATGCTACAGTCCCTAATCAGTTAGCCATAATTTTTGTTAAAATTTTGGTGTCTGTGTTTGTTAGAAAAATGGGGCGCCAGTTGGCTAAGTCAAGCCTATCCCCTTTCTTGAAGAGTGTGACAGTAAAGGCCTCTTGTCCTCCTGGTAGGAGGCGCGTTTCCAATAGGCTTTGGTTAAGTGAGGCAAGCAGAAGTGGGGATATATATTTGAAGTATTTTTTGTAGAACTCATATGGAATGCCATCTGGGCCTGGGCATTTTCAGTTTGGCGCACCACGAATGGCTGTCTATAATTCATTTGGAGTAATTAATTTCATTATTTCTGGGTATCAGAAAATGGTGCAGATATGAGCTCAGTCAAGAAATTCCGCCACTTTGGCCAGCTGAATTGGTTCAGCTCAATACAACTTGGAGTAATATTTTTGCGTTTCAATTGCCACTTTGGACGGTGTATCCACAATAGAATTACCGATCTTTGCACCTGTGTGCAGGCCACACTCTGGCGTGGTACGAAAAACTTTTTAAAGAAATATGTGGTGCACTTGTCACCTTTTGTGATGCGTGTGGCCCTGTACTGAATACAAACCCAATGTTTGTGTGCCTTTCGAGTGCGTTGAGGTGGGCAGCTGCCTCAGCCCACTTCTAGCCCCATGCAGGGCTGTATTCTGTAGCTGGAATGTTTGACTCCAAGTGGGCCAATTCTGCCAGAGTGCGTGAGATAACCGCCAATGTGGCTTGTGAGTGTCTTGAGGAGAGATGGCGAGAGTGGTGGATGGTGTCCTCTTTGAAAGTTGCCCATGTGGAAATGGGGTCCGCACAAAATGGTGCAACAAACTTTTTGCCAAAGTTGCCTCTTCCACCCACGTGGAAAATCCTGGTGACATGAGCTCAGGGGGTGGATTTTGCACCAATGTGGGGCCTTAGCAACTGTGACAAGTAGGTGGTAGGTTATCAAGACCAGTCGGTGGTCAGAGAATTCCATTTTATTGTTTTGAGTGGGAGATGTGGGGTTGGAATTTTGCCGGCATTATATAAGGTTGATGTGGGTCATGGACCTTAATTGGCCATTGTGGATGTGGGGACGCGTCATGTTTTTGAGCAGCGGGGCATGTTGCGGCAGCACATCCATTAACCCAAGGGTGGCCTTTAGAATGCGTAGTTCTACATGACCCTGTGGGGCGTGGGGTGAGGGAGGCCACCAGTCCATTGGTGAGGTTAGCCAACAGTTCATGTCGCCGACTAGGAAAGAATCAGGGGGTAGTGGGAGGGATTTGACTGATGATAAAAATTCTTGATGCTCATGTGCACTTTTTTGGGGCATAGATGTTGCCGATTGCGTGTGCTACGTCAGCCCATGAGAAGGTGATGATGAGCACTCAGCCATTTAGGAATGTTTCTGAGGATACAAATTTGAAAAAACTATTTTTCTGAATTAGCACCCCACAATGCTTCAACCAAAAGGATAGGGATGGGAGGAGCATTGTTTTCCAAGTTTCCTCGGAACCTCATGGACAGTGGGACTCCTGGATGGCCAGGATATCCACGGGTAAATTGTGTTGTAAAAAACTCAGTTTCCTAGCCTGGGATGGGGAGGCCTTGAGTCCGGCGATATTCAACATCCCTAAAGTGAAAATTTCCCCCATCGCATCTTAGGTGCGAGGGGGTGGGCCCCAGGCCCACCAGCCTCTTCTAGGTCCCCACGGGCTTTCATAGCAGTGCAGGTGTTAGCAGCAACGCTATCAGAGTTTTTGTTGATTTTTGCAGAAAGAGTCGCATTAGCTTTAGCCTTTGCTTTTTATTTTCCTGACATAGGACAAATTTTTTGCGGTGCAGATGAGTTTGGTGCACCATTGAGTGGGTCAAAAAAAAATTTCAGTTGGGATAGGTCCCAAGTCGGTTTTGACCAGAGCTTGTGTGTAACAATAGGGTGAGATCGAGTCTCCCATAGAGTCCTCAGATTGAGTGGCCCGCTCAGCATGGGCTTCCCAATCTGATTGGTTGATGGATTCCCGAGTTACTTCCACCATGAAGGTTTCCATGTCCTCCTGGCGTTGTGAGTGTAGGATAGCAGTGGTGGCCTTGGCCATTTCCTTTGGCTGCGGCCCTATGGGCCTGCTTAGCCTTCTTCCATTCTTGTGGGGAGATAGGCTTTACCAATAGGTAGCAGCCTTGTGCTCCCCACAGGAAAGCCTCCTTGGTGCTTGCGGTTGGTTTGTAGTGCGCCTCTCCGTTGGCCATAGCTGCCGAGGGGTGCTCTTGGAATGTGACGCCCTCCTTGATGGGGCATGCATGCACCTTATGGCTGAACGCGTCACAGTGGGTGCAAATGAGGGGCGCGCTGTCCATGGTCACCCAGAATGGGTGGGTGGTATGCCCTGAAATATCAATAAAAGTGGAGTGCGGGATCTGGGTTAGGTCCTTCGTGATCTCCTCAGTTGGGGTCAGAACTGCAATGGCTTTGCCGGTGCACAGGTGTGGCATCAGCGTGAAGCGTTGCATTTTGAAAGATTGTATTTCGCCATATATGGCGAGACCATCTTTCAGGTGTTGTTCCAAAATGTCATGTTTTACCGTAGTAGGCAAAAAGTCAAAAGTGAGAAAAATTTGGTTTGATTTTGACCATCTGGTGCATTTGGTTTTAACGACCTGTTGCCCTTCAGGGAGGTCAACCACTATGCGCACTGCTGCAGCCTCATCTGCTGCTTTTTTGCTTTTGAAACCTAGGTCCAGCCAACCGTGTGACATGGAGTGAGGAGCAACGTATACTGCGGTCGGGAAAATTTTGTGTACATCTTCACAAGATTTTTCCCATAAGGCCATTTTTTGGATGTCCAGATACACACAGACTCCGAATTCCACCGACAAAAGTGAAGAGGGAGTGTGGCGTGTTGATGTACTGGTTGCATCATGCTTGCCATGCGAGTATCTCTGGGGAAATCATGACCGCCAGTTTTTTAAGTTTTTTGTCTATTCTGCCAGATTCTCTGGGGCATTTTTGAACATTGGAGGCCGCGAGCCTTCCAACTGCTCCTCTTACCATGCTTGCCCAACTGCTCCATGACATGGGCGCAGACTAATCTCCTCTGTGAGATTATCAAAATAGATTCAGTCATGAATTGAATAGGTTGCAAAAGTGATTGCAACGAGAAAGAAAAGTTTCCCACACTGATAAATGATAACTTCTAAAATGATCTTAGTCTTTGTAGTGGCGCCCAAATCCTAGGATGCTTAAACCTCCACCCACTTGGTGGGGTGCTCAATGGCAGCAATTATAAATTTTCTTTCCTTGTCATATTGGCCAGATAGCCAACCACATCAATAGAAATGGTATTCTTGGCGAAGTTGTTTAACCAGTTGGTAAAGGTGGCTTTCTGGTAGATCTCATCCACTTGACATTCCTTACAACAGAAGAGGGTCTCATGAACGTCAAAATTATATAGTCCCAATAATGATGCTGTTTCAATAATTAAATCTTTTCTTAAAGCCACCATGCCCCATCGCCTTGTGGGCCCCAATAATTATATTGGTTTACTCCATTGGTTGGGGTATCCAAAATTGCTAATTACTTAGTACTTTATAAGGCTTTTCTTATTGAATAACTGTGTCCCTTTATAATTTATAAGGATCGTTGAACTTCCACTGGTTCATTATTATATTGTTGAGTCAGCATCTTATCAATTAAAATTATTAACCATATCGGCCATCAAGTCTATGGTTGGCATTTAAGATAACCCATCAGCGTTTTTGATTTTTAACGCCAGGTCAATTCTAAATTAAAATTATAGGCTTGCAATTACAATGCCAGCGGGCTAATCATCCTTCCAGCTTCTTTAAATTTTGTAACCAATGAAGAGAGACATTATCAGTTACTTTAGTAAAGTGTACTCTGTGGATGTAAACCCAGATTTGTTTAAATTCATAAATAACTGCCAGACAATCCTTCTCAGTTAATGTATAATTCCATTCATGACTGTAAAAGCTTTAGCTACAATAAGCCATGGGATTCTCAATTCCGTTAACTAAGTTGAGATAACATCACCACTAAGGCAGTTATTGTAGAATCCATCTGAATAATAAACAATGATGAAAATTGGGGTATATACAAGTGGTACTTGGGTTAGGTAAAGCCATAGTTTATCAAAGCCAGTTGACAGTTCTCAGTTCACTCAAAGGGTACACCATTTTCAAGGAGGTGAAATAGTGGTTTAACTATTTTCTAAAATTTCTGACAAACTGGTGATAAAGCCAATCATTTCAAGGAACACTTGGATGTCACTATTACTACTCAATATGCTATGCGCTCAATAGCTTTAATCTTCACTGGATGGGGCTGCAAGCTATTTTTATTGAAATTTTACCCCAGATATTCCAACTGCTCATTAAAAATTGCACTTACGTGGCTTGATCTTCAGTTCTTCTTTGGCAAGGCGTCAGAAAACTTCTTTCAAGTGTTTTTAAGAGTTCATTAAACTTTCTATAAATAGCGTTTATATCATCTGAATAAACGAGTTCACTGGAAATTTTAAAATCACTGAATATACTATCCATAGCCTGCTGGAAGGTCGCTAAGCATTGCACAGCCCCTGCGGTATTCTAATTGGTTGGTAGATGCCCTAGGCTCTAATCATAGCACATTTTCATTGTTCCTCCTTGGGCTTTTCGTTATTTTAAGAAGTCAGAAATTAAATACATTGCCAATAAATAATGAGCACCACTCAAGTGGTCTTGTGCATCATTAATCTATGGTAAAGGAATGAAATACTTTTTTGTGATGCTTTAAGTTTGTAAAAAGTCTATAACCGCATGATTGAAACTATCCATTTTCTTGTTAACCAACACTGAGGAGGCCCAAGTACTCTTTGAGGACACTAGCATCCCGTGTTGCACCAGCTGACTAATTTGGCACTAAAAACTTCATATGTCGCTTTTTGACTGCCTAATTGGATTAGAGTTAAATGGCAAATGATTTCCAGTATTGATACTTTGAATTACATCATGGGCGCAACCCAAATCACAATCATCCTTTGCAAAGTATAAAGCGTTATATTGAAAAGAGTCATCGCTTGATCCTTCACATCCTCAGCTAACCCAGATAGGCTTTCCTGAGGGACTAGAGAGCAACCAGATTTCTTGTTATCACCGCTAAGTCCTAGTTCATACAAGTGACTAAAATTTGAAATATTCTGGATTTATTTGAATGGTAACATGCACAAAACCAATAATCTGATGTCTCTTTATATGGATAGGGTATGCACACAAATCAGACAGAAGCAGATTAATATCACTGTAATTGGAGAGAATAGTCCCAGGTGCGTCATCAGGTCCCAAATTAGAATGACAGAACGGGTTGAATATTTCACCATATAATCCGTGTGAAATTTTCAAATAAATCTTGATACTTACTATTATTTGATGGCCCACCAAAAAATTAAATTACAACTAGCTCATAGCAGAACTTTTATAGATTCTGCATTATGGTTGGTAACCTTCATGTCCAAGGATGATCCTCTGGTAGTACAAGGGCACTATTCCGTTCTTGAAACTAAGTTAACAAACCCTGAGTTCAAGGTGCTTGACCCTCATCCTTTTTATTATAAAATAACTAAAGTGTTTGTCTGGGGTTTTCTAAAGTCTTGTCCAAAAAAGCCTTGACTCATGAGCTCACATAAATGGGGTCTCAATAAGAAAGTCGTGATTATGATTTGGGAGAGCAGAAGTGGAAGTGGCGATCACCAGTGAGCTTAATTGTAGAGGCAACGCACTGTATGCTTTTTGTTAAGTTGTGTACTTAGGGCCACAGTACCATAGATTTTTGAATATCTAAGTCAGAAGCTATGCCCAGCCTCTTCACTAGTTTTCTGGACAAAATATTAACTGGTGCCACACAATCCACAATGGCATGGATTTTAGACGTATTTTTTTTGAATACAATATAAGTGCATTCAGAAAAATGAGAGTCTTCCAGATTTATTGCTAGTACATACAGAGTTTCTGCATGATATAAGAAGTTTGGATCTCCTGACTTAGTGTCAGACAATTGGATGTTTGACTAGTTAATAAGAATTTCTTGTTAGAGAATGGGTCTGATTTTATCAATAATAATCTTCTGTTTATATATAGGCTGAATGGTTCTGATTGTAGTATTCCTTCTACTCCAATTTTCAGTCAAACAGGTGGTATGTTGTTAATTCAGCTTCTTAAACCCCTAGTGGAATAGGTCAACACCATTGGATACCCGCCCAAGCTCTAATTCAAAATTAGTGCTGCTGTCTAAGGAAATACTGCCCCCCTTTTATAGACCTGAGGGGGGTCAAGGAGGTGAAAATATTTATAAAGTAGCTGAGTGAAGAAATTATGTTAAAATACAATCACAAAACTTTTCTTTCTCGTTGCAAACACTTTTGCAACTTATTCAATTCAAGACTAAATCTAGTTTGATAATCTCATAGAGGGGATTAGTCTGCGCCCATGTCTGGGAGCAGTTGGGAAAGCAAGGCAAGAGGAGCAGGCGGAAGGCCCACAGCCTCTAACGTTCAAAAACGCCCCGGAGAATCTGGCAGAATAGAAAAAAATCTAAAAAAACTGATGGTCACAATTTCCCCGGAGATACTCACGTGGCAAGCATGATGCAACCATTACATCAACATGCCACATTCTTAGCCACTTTTGTTGGTGGAATTCAGAGTCCGTGTGTATCTGGACATCCAAAAAATGCACCTATGGGAAAAATTTTGTGAAGATGTACACAAAATTTTCCTGACCGCGGTGTACATTGCACCTCACTCCATGTCACGTGGTTGGCTGGACATAGGTTTCGAAAGCAAAATAGCAGCAGACGAGGCTGCAGCAGTGCGCATAGTGGTCGACCTCCCTGAAGGGCAATGGGTCGTCAAAACTAAATGCACCAGATGGACAAAATCAAACCAAATTTTCCTCACGTTTGACTTTTTGCCTACTACGGTAAAATGTGACATTTTGGAGCAACACCTGAAAGATGGTCTCACCATATATGGCGAAATACAATCTTTTGAAATGCAATGTTTCACACTGATGCCACACCTGTGCACCGGCAAAGCCATCGCAGTTCTGACCCCAACTGAGGAGATCGTGAAGGACCTAACCCAGATCCTGCACTCCACCTTTATTGACATCGCAGGGCATACCACCCACCCATTCCAGGTAACCGTGGACAGCGCGCCCCCCATTTGCACCCACTGTGATGTGTTTGGCCATATGGCGCATGCGTGCCCCATCAAAGAGGGCATCACATTCCAAGAGCACCCCTCAGTGGCCATGACCAGCGGAGAGGCGCACTATGAACCAACCACAAGCACCAAGGAGGCTTTCCCGTGGGGAGCACAAGGCTGCTACCTATTGGTAAAGCCCATCTCCCCGCAGGAGCAGAAGAAGGCTAAGCAGGCCCATAGGGCCGCGGCCAAGGAAATGGCCAAGGCCACCACTGCTATCCCACACTCATAACGCCAGGAGGACATGGAGACAAACACGGCAGAAGCAACTTGGGAATCCATCACCCAATCAGATTGGGAGGCCCATGCCAAACGGACCACTCAATCTGAGGATCTGATGAGAGATTCAATCTCACCCAATCGCTGCACCCAAGCCCCAGTTAAAAACTGACTTGGGACCTATCCCAACCAAAAAAAAAAAAATTTTGCCCCACTCGATGGTGCACTGAACTTATCCGCACCACAAAAAATTCGTCCAACGTCGGAAAAACAAAAAGCGAAGGCCAAAGCCAACGTGACTCTTTCCACAAAAATTAACAAAAACCCTGATAGCGTTGCTGCTAATATCCGCGCTGCTGTGAAAGCCCGTGGGGACCTGGAAGAGGCTGGTGGGCCCGGGGGCCCACCCCTCACACCTAAGGTGCGATGGGGGAAACCTTCACCCTAGGGACACTGAATATTGCCAGACTCAAGGCCTCCCCATCCTGGGCTAGGAAACTGAGTTTTTTACAAAACAATTTACCCATGGATATCCTGGCCATCTAGGAATCCCACTGTCCACGAGGTTCTGAGGAAGCTTGGAAAACAATGCTCCTACCATCCCTATCCTTTTGGTCAAAGCACTGTGGGGTGCTAATTCAGAAAAACAATTTTTTCAAATTTATATCTTCAGAAAAATTCCTAAATGGCCGAGTGCTCATCATCACCTTCTCATGGGCTGACGTAGCACACGCAATCGGCAACATCTATGCCCCAAAAAGTGCACATGAGCATCAAGAATTTTTATCATCAGTCAAATCCCTCCCACTACCCCCTGATTCTTTCCTAGTCGGCGACATGAACTGTTGGCTAACCTCACCAATGGACTGGTGGCCTCCCTCACCCCACGCCCCACAGGGTCATGTAGAACTACGCATTCTAAAGGCCACCCTTGGGCTAAGGGATGCGCTGCCTTGACATGCCCCACTGCTCAAAAATATGACGCGTCCCCACATCCATAACGGCCAATTAAGGTCCATGACCCTCATGGACCTTATTCTAGCACTGGCAAAATTCCAACCCCACATCTCCCACTTCAAAACAATGAAAAATGGAATTCTCTGACCACTGACTGGTCTCGATAACATACCACTTACCTGTCACAGTTTCAATGGCCCCACATTGGTGCAAAATCCGACCCCCCCCTGAGCTCGCGTCGCCAGGATTTTCCATGTGGATGGAAGAGGCAACTTTGGCAAAATCAGTTTGTTGCACCATTTTGTGCGAACCCCATTTCCACATGGGCAACTTTCAAAGAAGACACCATCCACCACTATCGCCATCTCTCCTCCAGACACTCATGAGCCACATCGGCGGTTATATTGCGCGCATTGGCAGAATTGGCCCACTTGGAGTCCAACATTCCAGCCACAGGATATAGCCCTGCATGGGGCCGGAAGTGGGCAGAGGCAGCCGCCCACCTCAATGCACTTGAAAGACAACACAAACATTAGGTTTGTGTCCAATACAGGGCCACACGCATCACTAAAGGCGACAAGTGCACCGCATACTTCTTCAAAAAAAAAATTACACCACGCCAGAGCGTGGCCTGCACACAGGTGCAAAGATTGGATAATTCCATTGTGGACACACTAGCCGAAGTGGCAATTGAAATGCAAAGATATTACTCCAAGCTATACTGAGCTGAACCAATTCAGCTGGCCAAAATGGCGGAATTTCTTGACTGAGCTCATATACGCACCATTTTCTGATACCCGGAAAAAATGAATTTAATTACTCCAAACAAATTATGGACAGCCATTCGCGGTGCACCAAACCAAAAATGCCCAGGCCCAGATGGCATTCCATATGTGTTCTACAAAAAATATTTTAAATATATATCCCCATTGCTGCTAGCCTCACTCAACCAAAGCCTGTTGGAAACGCACCTCCTACCAGGAGGACAAGAGGCCTTTACTGTCACACTCTTCAAGAAAGGGGATAGGCTTGACTTAGCCAACTGGCGCCCCATTTCTCTAACAAACACAGACACCAAAATTTTA
Source organism: Massospora cicadina (assembly GCA_022478985.1). NCBI lineage: Eukaryota > Fungi > Entomophthoromycota > Entomophthoromycetes > Entomophthorales > Entomophthoraceae > Massospora > Massospora cicadina. The sequence continues at coordinate 52,068 of JAKSZP010016283.1, read as the reverse complement.
ACAAAAATTATGGCTAACTGATTAGGGACTGTAGCATCTGCCACCATCTCCCCAGAACAATTTGGTTTCATCCCCAGAAGGTCTATTTGGGATAACGTGCACTCTGTGGCTAAAGTATGTCAGTCCACAGCCTCTGGGGCACTTGTATTCTTGGACCAACAAAAGGCCTATGATAGAGTAAACTGGGAATACCTTAGGGCCTGCCTCCATCAATTCCGCCTACCCCCCCGCTTCATTAACTGGGTGATGCTGCTCACAGAATCTGCAACAATGGCAGTGCGTGGCCCAGGCTTCCTAACGGAAGTAGTCCGCCCTAAAAGGGGCCTGTGACAAGGGGACCCCCTCAGCCCACTCTTATACAACTTCAGCCTTGACCCAGTACTGCGAAATGTGAATGCCCACCTCACTGGGGTCCATGTGCCATGCCAAACCCCAGTCAAGATGATGGCATTTGCAGATGATTGCGTAGTGGGGGTGTCTAATAACAAAGATGCACGCGCACCTGAAGCCCTCATCCAGGAATATTCCCTGGTAAGCAACGCGGCACTGAACGCCTCCAAAACCGAAATCATCCTCCTTGGTCAGTTTCAGAACTTCTGGGCCCCAGCAAGTAGTTCCCAACCTGGCCCATCTGCTCGCCCACGTCCACGCCTTACTAACTCAGCACACACCTCTCCACTGGTGCTCCCCTTTGTGCCACGTCCTACCATAGGACCAGTATGCCATCTGGGCGTGTGGATGGAGGCAGGCGGATACGCGTCAGCAGTAATGGAGTGCTGTATACTGGACAACGTGACGAAGCGAATCGCCTCTCTCAGAGCCCACCCTACTACCCTCACTGGCAGGGTAGTTCTAGCCATCTCTATGCTCCTATCCAAAGTCTGGTTTGGAGCCCATGCCATCCCCTTCTCCCCAAGCTTCTTCAAATCCCTGTATGCTTTGCTGCAAGGATAGCTTTGGTCAGGCCACCCTCCACCAGTACGGCTAGAGGTCATGTTTGGCCCTCATCATCATGGTGGCATGGGCCTGCTTGACTTCAGAGCCCATGCCGCCAAGATCCTGGGCACCTGGATCGCGGCCGTCACTGCTCCTACACTCCCATCCCAACACTGGTCCCGCGCGGCCCGCTCCAACTTCTCCCAAGCCTTGGGCCTCAATAATCCATCAAACCCCCACTCCCTGATGAACTACCTCGCATCACACACATCGGCCACAGGTCCTCACGGTACTAAAACCCACTACAAACGAATCCTACTCTCCATGCGAAGCGCAGAGTGGATAATTCGTATTAGTGGACATACAACTGAAGTAGCCGCCCCTCTCCTCAGTTCACACAAGAGGTACAGGGGCTACCCATCCATGATGGCGTGATCCCCATTCGACCCCAAGTCCTATCCAGGGTGGACTACCTGGACATGATGGACATCCCTTATTCCACTGAGACCCAAAAAACTATCTGGAAATACGCACACCATCCTCTGTTGCAGCCTCAAGTCCGCTCCCATGTGTGGCGCTGTCTGAGGCGGGTGTATCATACAGCTGAGCGCTCTAACGCTTTACACTCATCCTGTGTCGTGTGCGGCCAGTATGGAACGCTGTTCCACTGCCTGGAGAAGTGCCCCACCTCTAAAGTGATATGGCACGAAGTTCAACGTCTGCTGGGCCAGGATCAAACGCATCCCTTCAGTCTGTCAAGAGATATGTTTGCTCTATCAATGGCCTCCTCCCTTCCACCCTCCCTCCATGCTCTGGTGGTTGCAATCGCCATGTGGACTATCCACACGATTGTCTTGGATGCCATCGCTGGATCTATCCCCACCCTCCCTGAAGCTGTCCACAGATTCCGGTCTCATTTGGTGGACCACTTTCAAGCGTGGATGTTTGGATATCTCCCACCGCGTCGCTGACAGCTGGTCTCCTCCTGGTTCCCAGTCTGGTTCATCAAATCAGACCCCTTCCTCCACACGTGCTCAATAGTGGCTACTGCCCCTTCACACGTTCCCTCCTCCCCATAAGTGGCGTTCCCGCTGGCAACAAGAGATAGCATCGCTTCTCTGGGGTGCCTCCCCTGGTACTATGTTTTGTCTCGTCTGATTTATATTCGGAAGTGTCCATCCCATGGTTAGCCTTCCCCGCAATAAATTCAAAATACAATCGCAAGGTTACGTTATTCCCCATCTGGACATGACATCTAAAATTAAGCCATATCGTGAGGGGAAGTGTTTTGAGCGCTCTGATAGGACTAATTTACATTTACCAAATTAAGTTCCCTCCACTTAAAACAAAATTACTTGCATCCCACTATCAGCCCCACTTATCCTAAATAATGGTAGTCATTAGCTGATAAAATATCGCTTGTTTTACTAAGCTAAAAGTTATTTTTACTGTTTTTTTTCTAAAATCAAATCTATATGTGGCTTAAAGTTATCCCAATACCAACAATAGCAGTTAAAAGTCATCCAACATGATACGCCAGCTAAAGTGGCGCTGGACAAAAGTTTCCCTAAAGCTTTCTTACCTCTTGATATGGCTTCCAAGGCTGTTAGCTGAGGTGCCATATTAGGAATTTTTTATTCATGATAGTTTCTTTGTTTGGCCCATTTGCAAATAAAGATGCGTGGCGGCTCATCTTTTTGGGTTGGGAGCCACTAGTGCAAAAAAGCAGTCAATAGTCTCATCACTTACCATCTAGTACTAAAAAAAAGAGTCTCATCACTCTTGAACTTGCTATATGATTTGAGTCCAGGCCAAAATGCACCTGTAAGCGCAACATAGTGCCCTTATTCCAAGAAGTGGTGCTCACTACATGGGCAATCTGTACACCACAACCTTTTTTGATGAAAAATGGAGAATGTTTGAGGGAGAGATCTTTTTAACCTCTCTGTTGACTATGAATCAAGGTTAGCTGCTATGGAACAGCAGCTATCTAACGCTCTATCATGAATTAAAAAGCCTAAATAGCATATCTTCAGCTCCTTGTGAATCTGTTTTGCTGTGTTACCCTAATAGAAAATATCGCCCTTTTTAAACCCACGTTTAAAGAGAAGTTTATCCCTGTTGAATTAAGTAATTTGCCATTTAGATATGTATTTGAAACCGGTATGAATGCAGCGACTCACCACCAAAAAATCAATCACATCCTCCTTTGCCTAAGTCTCCTGGCCCAAGAGGCGATAGTTCCTAAAATGGATACCCTTTTACCTGGGCGGATGTAAATGAAGCGCTTATTAAGGTAATCAGTTTAACGTAAAGATTACGTAAAAAAAGCAGGCCTTTATGTGTCTTAGCATGAACAAGGGAGAAACAGTTTCCACTTTTATTGATTGGTTCTATTGTGAAGCCAGGCCATTGCTACTTGAAAAAATGTTACCTCTTGATGACGCCGTTGCTGACCTTTTGATGGCTTAGCTTCTCATCCTTTCCTAGCCAGGAACTTTATCTCTGTCAAAAGCCATTTCTGGAAGTGTCACGACATAAAGGACGCTTTATTAGAGGTTGTGGATTACCATAAAGTGGAGACTATCCAAGTCTTAACCATCGAGGATCTCCAAACTGTAGCTCGCCATAAGGAGTCCACAACGACTCCCTTGGCCTCTCCTGTGATTGTTACTATTCAAAACCTGCTCCTGTGGTAAAACTCAAAACATACCTCCCTACACCAAGGTAGATTGTCCAAAGTACATCATCTACAGCAGGGCAACGCACCATTCTGTCCTCACCAACCCAAGTCTGCCCTGATAATCCCGTTGATCTTTTTCTCACTCCACACCCTCCACTGAGAGGTTTCCTTCAGTGGCTCAAGTGCCACGTCCCCAAGACACAATACCTATCGCCTCATAATCTTCAATGCCCATTTGCATCTTGAAACCTGCCTCAAGGTGCCACCCAAACTTCTTAGCCCATCTGCCAAAGAGCCTAGACCAAGGCCGGTGATGCTAAAACGCCCTCTCCTATGGCCAAAATGGTAGTTGAGTGCCCCAAGGCAACTGATGCAACCAATATGGGCCTGTTGACAAGGTGTGTTGAATGAAGCAGACTAACCAGCCTAATGGGCTTGACTCTAACTCCTCTCCTCTTACTCCTCTGAATTGCATTGACAATCCATCAGATTATGAATCTGAAGGTGGTTATGAGGATGTGGGACACTGTGTCCTTAAAGCCATATAGAAGTAGGATACTGAACTGGATAAACCCTGGAGGAGTAAACAAGGCCATTATACCTGATAACACCTACCTTAGCCAAGTTCTGGGGTGCTCTGAGGTTATTGATACCAATAGTGATGCTGGCCATCCATTGACTTGTTAATTCACTCTATTCAGCATATCTATACTTTAAATTCTATTATAGATAAATATATGAAATAGCTAAAAAAAATTGCCTCCATTTTTTTCTTAAGGAGGATTTAGCTCTCTCCCTTATCTTAGTGGGACTGTAACTCATGTGGAGGTAGGTATCAACAAGGTGCAGGTCATAGCCTCTCTTGACACTGGTTCTCCAATCAATGTAATCTCCTCCAAACTTATCAAGAAGATCAAGTTGGCGCCTGATCTGGACTATATCTAGGAGTATGGAACTGCGGGTCCCAATAGTACTTGCAATACTGGGCATACTCCTCTTTACCCCTCATATTTGGAAAGCTTATCCTGTTGTCACCTGTTGTAGCTTTGGGAAGCAACCATTTGATATGCTTGTTGGCACTTATTTATTCTTGAGTATGACAGAATTATTTACATGAATAATGGCTATCTATCCTAACTCAACTATGAGGTTCCTCTAGTTTTTAACCCATAGTGAACTTAACATAAAAGACTATTCTTTCTCAGTTGTATACACCTCTTCTGCATTATTGCTGCACTACAACAGGTCTGGGCGTTATACAAAAAATTGCCTGAATCAGTGGACGCCACCAAAGACTTCCCTTTTATGCCTTAGAGGAGACATTAATTAAGTCTTGGGAGCAATGGGTGATTAATACCAAATTTAACTTACAAATTCCCTGGACTGCTTATTCTTCATAGGCATTAAAGAAGATAGTCCTCTAGAGCCCTGATTACTATCTGGAATACTAGATCCTGACTACCAGCGACCTATCAATATTTTTTTGGTAAATTTTACCAAAAAAGGACTGTATCGTGAGAAAACATCATGAAATAGGATTGGGTCTGCTAATCCCAATTGATGACATCTTGAAAGTTCACTGCATCAGGTCTATGTTAGAGATGGGCCTACCCACTGACAAACTGTTATGTGCTCTTCCTAGTGTTCATATTTTAGATGAACTAACCTCAGATGAGCTGAAAGAAGTCCCTCTCTTTTAGATACCTACAGTGATATATTTTCTAAATCTGATAATGACTGTGAGCACATAATGGACTGGAGCCACCCAATTGATTTTGTTGATGCCAGTCCCATTTGATCTAAACCATACCATAAGTCATAGGTTGAGGAACAACACATTAGGATGGAGCTCAAGCAGTTACTAGACGTTGAGTTTTGGCACCTTCCAAAGCTCTTGGGAGTCTCCTCTCCTACTTATTAAAAAAGAAAAATGAAGGTCATCAGGTAGTTATGAACTACTAAAAATTGAATAACCTCACTAATTAAGACATCTATCTAATATCCCACATCAATGATGCTCTTGCTCAACTCTCTGGCTTAAATTCCTCTACACTATAGATTTAGCCATTGGGTACTGGAAAATGAATCTTTCACTATAAGATTCAGAGAGATTTGCTCTCATATGTAATGCAGGCTTATTTAAATCCACCTGGCTACCTCAAGGGCTGTGTAATGCTCCCACATCAAACCCAACGAGCAATGGATCATTTCCTACAGGATCTTAAGCTGAGTTGTGTGATTGTCTATCTTGATGACATCAGGCTTTTTCTACAAACTTTCAATGAGCATCTTACTTATCTAAAGAAAGCTCTCCAACGCTTGCGTGCCTCTAATATTAAGTTAAAACCCTCAAAGTGCGCTTTATTCCAGCATAAATATATTCGCTTGGACATGCTAGCTCTCAAGAAGGGATTTAACCCTTACAAGATAAGGTTGAAGCTATTTCCAAAATGCATGTGCCCCAAACTCTTAAGGTTATTCAGGTGTTTCTGGGAATGATGGGTATTACCATTAATTCATCCCAAAGTTCTCCCAGCTAAGTGGGCCTCTCATCCAATTACTAGCTAAGAACACTAATTTCTATTGGGTGCTGAAAGAAAGCCGCCTTTCAGACTTTAAAAAAGCAGTTGCTCCAAAAGCACCCTATCATACACCACCCCAACTATGGTAAACCTTTCATTTTGTTTGCCAATTCCTATGATTATGCCGTTGGAGCCATCATGGACCAATTGGATGAAAACGGCGTGGAACACTCCGGGTCATATTTCACCAAGTTTCTTTCTAAAATCTGGACGCAACTACAGCATCACAGAGAAGGAGTGCCTTGCTGTCTTACTATCCATAAATCACTACTACCCCTTTTTGTATGTAGCCATCTTCACTGTGGTTACAAACCAAGAATCTTTAAAGTAGTTACAAATATGAAGGATCCTACTGAATTGCTAGCACCTTGTGCCTTAAAGTTTTTAACATTATGACATGAAAGTTGAACACCGGGCTGGGGCCCACCATATGAATGTTGATGGGCTGGCCTAATTACCAGCTCTTCATTTAGACAATAGTGAAGCTGAGAGGTTGCATGACCTCCTTATGACCCCTGACGCCTGATATGATGAAGATGGCCCCGTTAAGAAAATGCTAGTGAGACACTCCCGCAACACCAAGGTGGAAAACAGGAAGTTATACATTAAGGTAGGGCAAACTGGCTGCCTTATCTTTGACCCTCATAACGAGTACCTGCCATCATGGAGGCCCACACTATCCATGGTACAGCGGAGTGAGAAAAAGCATGAGTGGATCAAATAACGCTACTATTGGGAGGGCATCATGGAATCTATTATTGAAGACTTGGATGCCTTCTTGACCTGTAAAAAGCAATCCCTTCAAGTCCGAATACCAATACCAACCCACACCCCTCATCAACCTTTTCACACGATCAGTTTAGGTGTGTCAGGTCCTCTATCCCAGGCTACTAGTGGGAATCGTTACATACTAGTAGGTATTGACCAATTTATGAAATGGATTGAAGTTGTGGCTCTCCCAGCCCAAACTGCCAAAGCTACCGCCACCTTCCTCAATCAGTCACTCTTCGCCCGCCATGGTTGCCCTCAGGTTCTACTCTGCAACAATGGTAAGAATTTCACTTCCAGAGTGATCAAGATTTTGGCTAGCTCCATGGGAGAACATCAACTCTTCTCAGCTCCCTATAACCCCTATACAAATGGTATAGAAGAAAGATTAAATGGAACCTTGGTATCTACATTATGAAAACTAGCCACATCAGACCTAATACAATAGGATTAGTTCTTTCCTAGTACCTTGATGACATATTGGATTAGTTATCACCAGATCTTCAAAATGTCCCCTTTCTGCATCTTATATGGTTGAGAACCTGTGGTACCCGCTCTGCTAGCTAAAGATGTCTTTTCAGCTAGGACTGATAATCCTGACAAGGCCATGAAGAGGTTGGCTAACACATCATCTATCTTCAATTGGACGATATGACTAATTTATTTAAAACAGTCACCAAAGAGAGAACAGCCGCTAATGAGCTCAGACCCCCTCTACCCACGTTTCAGATATCTGACTTATTTCTATATTACCATAACCATATTACACCCAGAAGTGAAAGGCTTGGGTCCATTTAGGAAGGACCTTTTACTGTCACCTTCAAATAAGGTGATAAATATTCCATCAAATTCCTCTCTTCTGGGTTTACTATCAACTGTGTACGTGGACGATTTCTACGCCCTTATTCTCCCCACAACATATTTGAAGGAGGTAATGTCAGACAATTGGACGTTTTACTAGTTATTAAGAATGTCCTGGTAAAGAAAGGGTCCAATTCATTAATAAAAAACTTACTATTAATTATTGGCATAATGGTTCTGCTTGTAGTAATTCTTGTTCTCAAAAATTTTGGAACACATCTGGTATGTTGTTAATTCAGCTCCGCCAAACCACTGGCGTATTAGGTCAATGCCCTTGGATGCCCGCCTAAGCTCTAATTCAAATTTAGTGCTGCTTCCTAAGTAAATATCACCCCTTTTATAGAACTGAGGGGGGTACCAGGAGGTAAGATTTTTTCATGGTATCTTTTATTGGAGAAATTATGTTAAAATGCTACCCCATGGTTACATCATTCCCTCTCTGGATTCAACATACAAAATTAGGACATATTGTAAGGGAAAGATTTTTGAGCGCTCTTATAGGCTTGATTGTCATTTAAACAAATTGAGTTATCTCCTTTTATTATCATATTCCTTGAATCCCACTATCAGTATCAAATATCCTAAATAATTAGAGGCATAAGACAATAGATTATCGCTGTTTACTAATCCAAAAACTATAATATTTTACCCCTTTTTATTACTAAAGTTTACAATTATCTGTGGCTCAAAGTTATTCCTATCTCATACCAATAGCACTAAAGAGTATCAATACTCTGGCACTTGCTATATTGTTGAAAACCAGGGCCAAAATGCACCTGCGAGCACAAGACAGTGCCCTGATTACAATATCTATCTTGAACTGTATTCTTTCAAAGTCTCAATAGACACTGCAACCTAGACCTTGTACAATCAGGGGATATCACCAGAAGTAATTGAAAGCTCTTATAATACTAACTGCTGAATACAAGGATTTGCTACTAGTTTTGGCACTGGCTTGGCATCACATTTTTCTTAAGAGTGGTTGGTCACAACTACCCTTTTAGTACTAGATGGTCCCAAATTGGTCACAACTACCCTGTCTTCAGCTAATGCTTGCTGATCCGCCATAGGCAAGGTGGCGTTGTCTTACTTCCATGCGATGGAAGGTGGAGTCAGAGACTTTTTGTATTTGAAAGTTTTTAAGAAGAGGCGGATGAAGAAAATCTCTGTTCTACTCTGCCCTGAGTTTTAAGTTTGCCTCTTTCACAGGGTTTGCCAAATGTACCCTAGACTTAGAACTGTACTTAAGGCAATGCTTTGCATAATGCCCTAAATTTTACAAAGATAACAAATAACCTTACTATTGCCAAGCTTTTCAGAGCAAGGCCATATGGCTGTTTGATTCTTTAGTTGGGGAGATACCCCAATTAGGTTGGTCACACAGCTCCTGCAGACTTGGATTAGGCACTTCAAATGTGACAGCGCAACAATTGAGATAATTCACCATGTAGATTATATCATTCTCCTCATTCAAAGCTGGTATCAAAGCCCAATATCACTTAGTATAGGGCTCACAGGCATGGCAAAAAGCAATCTGAGCGTTAAAATCATCAATCACATTAGACCATTAAATGTCTGCACCTCCAATTAAAAGCGTTTAGTAGAATTGAATAGTTTTGTCTCTTTTTAAAAGAGATTTTAAGAATTCCATCTTTCAAGTGTCCATCCTTTCAGCTCCGCTGAACTCCTTGATAGGAAGGTCCTTGGCATTAAGGTAGGATACGCCAACCTTCTTTAGCTTTGACATAACTAACTCTTTCTTTTGGAGTCCAATGAGTTCATTACTGCTGATACTTAGTGGTCTCAGATGCCCCGGCCATACTAATCTCAAATAGATCCAGAAAATCTTTCACATTCTCCATCTTAATGAACTTTGGTAAATTAACAGGGTTAACTAAAATTGATTATCATGACTGCAGGGCTGGGGGGCCTGCGATGTCCCTATCTGACTCTCAGGGTTAATGTGCGTGAATGTAAGACTCCAGGCGCCAGCTATAAAGCTGGGCAAGGTTTATTTCCTTTCAGGCCTAAAAAGGGCTTCAACCCTAAAAGGTACTTTCACTCACCCAGTATATGATCTAGGTCACATACTAGATGAGAGATGGGTAGCAGCCGCCCACCATGTCTAACCGCCCCACCCCAAAGTTCCCTTCCAGGCTCAAAGTCATTATAATTTATGAATCTTCAGATAATTAGTGCAGAAGATCAAAAAAAGCTGATATGATTTTAGAAGCGCAAGTAAGAATTCAAATGTTGCCTCATCACTGAGCTCACATGGTACCTGGGGCAAGCTCAGATGAAATTACTTTTAAAAGAACTTTGCTAAAGCAAAAAGTTCAATAAAACAAATGCCAATTGTGGAATAACAGTATAAATAGGTTATAAGTCATAAATTGATTAATGCAGTTAATCATAGTATGAAGGCGGTTAATTGACCCATAAACTGACCTACTCAAGTTTAGTGTCAGCGTGTTTCCAAGCTCTAAAATACCATGACCTCGTGCATTTTCCTTTCCTGAATAGTATAAGAACCATAAGCCTCCATTGAGAAAGTTTCTGGGTTATTTATTTCTTTCATGATTTAATAAAAATCAAAACTCCAAATAAGCCTAAATCTACGGTTCTTATTATATGTATTCTAAAAAAATTCAAAACTACACCTGCTGAAGTACCTCCCTTTAGGCAAATGGGGGCTCTAACTCCTGTTTAACGGTGATTGGGATATCCTTACTCCTAGTAATTACTCTCCTTGATGCCACAGGTGTGGGTATGCAAGAGACACATGAGGCTGCTTATGTACCCCTAATACCAATTTCAATATACCATTTGTTAGTACAGATGTTAGTATTACTGAAAACAAGGCTTGAAATTTTGATGATTGTGATAACGCAGAAGAAGAAATTGTGCAAGTTCCAGGTGAGTGGCAAGCAGCTTAAGGATGGCATATGGACTTGGAAGGTGGAGAATCTAATATCTCAAACCTTAAGCTCGTTATAACCCTACCTCCACTTTTAAAGAAATGCGTGGCAACTGGTTATACTCCTGGATGACTATGGTACCCATCATCAGCTTAACTCTTGGTGCTGAATCCATGTTTATTGACCAACACTTTTTTTACTTTCTCCTAGTGGTTTCTTTTCCCGCCTAATTATAACGGCGGTTCCATGTGAATTCTGGTTGCTTTCATGGGTGGCTGAATACCCCCATTGGAAGCCAGATCTCTCCTTTGCAAGCCGGTTGTCTGACAGTGGAAGAGAAGTAACACAACTGGTAGCTGCCATATTGTCAGGGTGCACAGAAGTTCCAACTGTCAGAAAAGATGGGAAAACAACAGGATGGCTACACATGATTTGTGCCTCATTGCCCTCACCATCATGTTCTGTCAGAAAAGTTTCCTGAAAACCTTACCCTGGATGACACTGACAAATATTTTGACAAATTTCCAACTTAAAATAGTTCCTTAGTTCAGAAAAAATGGCGGCGTTACGCCAGCCATGCATTCTCCATAATAACAATTGTTTGTTTAACTTTCTAAAATTCATCTTTCAAAACCATATGATCCCACATAAGGAGTTAAGCTCTCCTCTCTCTTTTTCTTTGATAACTAAATTAAAGCCAAATTCGGGTTTTTAAAAATACAAAAATATGACAGCTTGATTGATCCAAACTTACCAATGTCAATGCAATTGACGCCTGATGCCCTGGCTTGGGGTGATAGTGCGCTGCCATCTGGCATATTTCGCCCACCGCCAAGGCGCACCCAGGCTGGCTCTGCTAGTCCTCCCATTATGACTGAGCGTTACGTCCCCCTTGGGACTTGGCCCACCACCTCGCAAGCTCTTAAGCGGTGCTCCAGAGCCATTTGGTGCTCCCATGGAGCAGTTTGTGTTTTGGCCTCCAGGTCAAATATATGAATCTTTTCCCATATGTGAGCATGGCCATCATCAAGATGGCCATGGCAGTGTAGAATCCTGTCAGATTTATCGATTTTCGCCCCTTCAAGGGGTATTTTGATCTCAGCTTCCACACTAAAGCTGATGTAGTGGCAGCAGCTAATCTGTTGTTAGTTTTTAAAATATCCCCCTCCCCACCACTTGAATCTGGCCTTGGATGAGGCCACCTTGGTGGTTCAGTTTTCTTGATCGCCCTCCCATTTCTCCCTTGAACGCCTCCATCATAAGCTCACCAAGGGTTTTTCATTTACAGAGCAGACCCCATGTTGCAGTTTGTAGTTCCAAATGTGGCGGATTGTCAGGCAGGGCCTTGCTCCTTTGTAATTATCAACCCATACTATCGTGATTCTCATCTCTCATGATTCCTTCCCTGCACCATGATTAAATGTGCCCCTGACACCCTTTCTGGGCACGCATCAAAAATGGCCACACCATTTGCCCTTTGGCTTTGAGCTTGATCACTCGAAGTGCAAGTGCCCTACTTTTTCTGCCTCTGCTGCTTCTGCCAGTCCTCCCTCCAGTGTTGGATTGGTGGCAGGTTTGGCCCAATTTTTCAAATGGGACTCAATACTCCCACCCCCACCCTCAGCAAATTCTGGTGCCGCTTCCAAGGTGGCAGACAAACAAAATTTAGAAATTAAATAAAAAATTGAACAATTTGACTGGATTACAGAATCCTGAGTTAGTGGCTGAGACAGGTTTGACTGAGCTGCCATGGCTGAATGTCTGTAATCAACCAGCTCCTGCCACTGCTCCAACTCTGGTGGCTGGCGCAGCGTTGTCCAAGCTTAATCCATTCAAATGTCTCTTCTGGATCAATGATAGCGGCTAGCTGTCCGATGTCAAGCCAGATTTCACTTTTGAGAAGTTTTTTATTGATCCTCCCAATTTGCGTTTTTACCATTTTTGTGCAAATACCAGTTTTGCTAATTATAAAAATTTTTATAAAATGGCAGTTAAGGCCGCAGCTACCCCAGCCAACACCCTACTACACCAGCAACTTCATGGGGTGATGGAACACCTCGTGAAGGATATTCCTATCCCAAACTTCCCCCATGATTTTGAGGAAGATGCGAAGTATGAAACTGAGGATCTTGCTTTTGGTGCAAGCCGCTCTTGCACTGATGCAGCAAAAACTTCTCTTTTTGACCCCAATTATCCCCAAGCCTGCCAGCCCATCAAGTCATTCACTTGTGTGCCAGCTCTCATCACTTTTTCTGAGCATCAACTTACTCAATACAATGAGGTAATGGACACTGCCGGCCTCATAAACAAAGAAAACCCATAACTATATCTCCTTATGCCACATGTTGCTGATGCTCCTACCCCGATGTTGTCTGCCATGGTCCACCAGCTAAAGTGGGCGCTGGACAAAAGTCTCCCAAAGCTCCCTCACCATCTGATATGGCTTTCTAGGCTGATAACTTAGGGGCTATATTAGAATTTTTTAATAATGACAATCCCTTTGTTTGGCTCATTTGCAAATAAAGATGCGTGGCAGCTCCCCCTTTTGGATTGGGCATCACTAGTGATATAAAGGAGTCAAAATCTTGGGTTAATTTAAAAATGGAGCAAACAGCCCCATTGATATTTTTCCTAGGTCTTTCATCTGGTGATCATGACATAATATGATATTGAAAAGTAGTCCCAAATGGCTCTTTAATTCCGCTCAAACTTGACTAATCTCATTGGAATGATTTGGCCTCAGGACCATTAATGTTTGGAAGTCGTGCTACCTCTACTGGGGGTTAGTTTTTGACCATTTGATTATAATGCACACTTTGCAATAAGAAACACAGAAAAACATGGTGTGGCCCCTTTAGTGAGCACCAAATGTTGAACCTGGTGCTAGGGCATTGTATTTCAATGTCACAGGTCAATACATTAAAAATTAAAAAAGGTACTATATGAGGACAGTAACCTTGACCAAAAAACAAGAGAGAACCTTATATTCAATAATGGAGTTTTTATTAACAAGGGAGCACACTGTAGTATCAACACTGCCAGAGGCTTTCAGGTTTGCTCAGGTTTTTTCCTAGTAGTCTTCTTCCATTTTCACCAGAAAAAGATCCCCTTTTCCTTGGCAACCCTCTCAGATATCCTAAATTTAATCAAGTTCTCATTGATGCTTTCCATGGTTACTAGGCAGCACCTCCAAAGGTTAGACTAAAATTGTAATATCCAAATTATGTCAGAAAGTGAATAACTAAAGTTGAGGCACTTTTATATAATGATGTGATATGCCGGTTGCAGTCAAATTACTGGCTAACTCCCATAATAAATATAGGACCCTATTACCAGTGATTCTATGATGGCATGGGGGCAACGTAGACTAGTACACTAAAATAAAATAAGAGGCGATATAAAGTCCAAGTCCAAGCATCAAAACCTATAAGTTTAGGAATGAGAAATGTGCCAGTGAGGTTTTAGGAATCAAATTAAAAGTAATTAATACTTTAGGCCACTACATTTAAAACTGAGGCCAAGTGGCAAAGTAAATACTAACCAAAATCTGCTATATATCATTAGTTATAGTATATAATTAAGTATTATTAAAATAACGTATCCAGATGGATGGTCAAACCAATTGCAACTGGTCCCAATGAGGGGCCATTAATATAAAACAGTGGTCCATCTGAATCATGACAAATGCAGTACACTCAGGTTCAAAGCCCTTTATGTGTTTCCCTTCCACTGGAAAAGGTAGGTTCAGCCCCAGAAGGTTCAATTGTAATAAATCTATTACCTAATAGGATCTTTCCTATGTGTCCTAGCCATGGATGCATTCAGTCACTAATTGGATAAAGTGTTACTGATTCACCAAGCATTATTTGTGCCAGGAGGGGAAATTTGGTGGCAAAATATGAGTAAAAGTCAGCTGGCCAGTATGAGATTGATCTGGCGTCAGGAAAGTTTCAGAATGTTGACCTCCTAGAATCAAATGGGATTTCATTACCCTCACTTCATACAAAATTTATAAATTTCCCAAGCCACCAGCACTCAAGACAACCATCCCCACAGGATCAGTTGTTGTTCAATTTTCTATTTTTTGTTTTAATAAACAAATTTCTGCGCAAAATTTTTTCCAGTTTAAATTACATTCTTTTTCTACTAGTTGCCTTCTTAATAGGTGGCATGTTCCCTAATCTACACAATGACTGGACGATAGTAGCTATAATTACAACGTTACTGCCCACTCTACTTTAATAGGGATACTATTTTAGTGGCCTCCTGGTGTTGCCCTTATTTTGGATGCCGTATGGCATTGAGATATAATATTGCTTTTAGAGATTCTTAGTTCTCAGTGGAAAAAAAATTTGTGACCTCTCCACACTCTTGGAAACCTGTGTTGCTAGAGAAGTTTTGGAGCTCCCTGTGAGCCCAAAAGGAATAACAACTGAAGAATCTGCAGTCAGTGCTGTGGCTATGGCATCTTTGTTCATAGTATGGTAGTAATAGTTATCATCAGTCACCATCCTCAATCATTTCCCTCTGCATCAGATATCTTGTCATATGGATGGCTATGCCTCTGATATTCTGATTTGCATCCTGGTTGTTTACTCACCATGACTGACAGGCTAGTCTCAACCTTATTAGCTGGCTCCATGACAAAGATGGCATACTTTTAGCAAATCTGTTACTAACTTTCAAAAACAGCAAGTTAAATTTAGACCATCCTGCCAGTTGAAATGCCAAAGCACCCAAACGCTAAACCCAAATGCCAGTGGCACTTCTGCTGATATGACGATTATTATACCAGTAAGGAGTTTCAGCATTAAGCGCCTATGAGTTTTTATTATGTATAGGAACCTAGAAATGAACTGGTTAAACATGGCCATGGGTTCCGTGGGTTGTAGTAATATATTTGGGAGGGGTGGTTTATATTTAGACATAATAAAATGGAATTGGATATTGGGATTTTTGTTGGAAAAGGAAATAAAGAAAATTGACCAACAATTTCCTCAGTGTAATGTAACTGATGAAATAGTATCAATTGGTAGTATGTCAAAGCAGGGATTAGGGCCCTCAAATTTGACCTAACCTGGCAAATTTTCGAGGAAGGGGAAAATATTGACTTCAATATGAACCAACATCAAAAGAATTGGCAGTGGGCTGAGTCGCTATTGGTTACCATGAATGCCTAACCCAAGGATTTACTGCATTTTTGGTGGTTAGTTTGATGGCAACTGTCCCGATGGGCAACAGGGATCCCCCAGGGCCACCCCACATAGGGATGGTCCCAACGGGTCAGAAAATGGGTTTGGGATGACCAACCCGCTCATGCCCAGTCACTGAGGCATTCATCTAGCCAAGCGGGATTCCTTGAGTGATGATCCCAATTTTTGTGATTAGGTTTTAAATTATTGGCAATCATCCCTGATGGTGATACATGCCCATCAGGAACAAAGCCCAATGATTTTGAGAGGAATTTTGGATCAGCAACCATGCTGCTCAATGGCTTGATGCCATCAGCAATTTTGACCAAGAATTCAATGCTTGTCACCTTATGAGTATTAGTTGCTCACTTGTTGGACCTTATTTTTGTAAATATCGGACATCTTGGCTTCATTTCAATGATTTCTACACATATTTCCTTGATTCAACAAACTAAATTGGTGGCGGCAAGCGCTGTAAATGGTGGAAAAAATCTTCAGAGGGAGCGTTGTTACCCAATGCTCATCTACCACATGTGCGAGGTTGCCCTGTGTGATGAAGGGTACAGCTGCCTTCTTTGGAACCTTTTTTATTAGGAAAAGTAAAAATTACCTGATCTACGCAGAGGGGATGTTCCCCTGGACTTACACTACTTGTTTATTATCCAATTCTACTATTCTAATAGTTTGAAGTGGCAGCTTAATATGGATAGAACCCTGTAAATACCTGGGCGTACATGTGACTAACCTTATTACATTGATGGTTTATTTTAGAATTATATACTAGTGTCAACTGCCTTAAGTAGTTTTTTAATGTCATATTAATATATATATATGCTTGCAAAAAAGTTTTACTCAAGTTAATTAGTTCCTAAGGTCAGCTTAAAATAAGTCTTTTTACAGCATACCAATGAAAGTAAAATTGGGGCACAAGGCTGGTAGAGAATTAACTATTAACATATAAGCTACACACTAATTAAATTTTAAAATTTATTCAAGGTACGCTGACCAGGGGATGGACAGTACTGAAAATCAAAACAAAACAAAACAAAAGAACCCAATTAAAAGAATGAACGGGAAGACAAAACAAAAACTTCTAACTAGGCGGGGGGCAGAAACCACTAACTCACCATGGAAGAGGGTGAGGGGTGATCAGGCAGGTTTAATGTGGACATATCTGCCATGACAATAATATTTTGTTTGATTAAGCAGACAAAAGCTGATAGCCAGGGCGTTGGGGCATCAGCATAGTGTGGGTGGATGGCAATGTAGTAAGAGCTCTACTCCTCTTCATCAAGAGCAGCACGGTAAACAGCTTTGGCAAATTCCACTAAATGATGCTCAGCTTGAATGTGGGCATTGAGGGAGCTGGGCGAAATTGGGGATAATATGGAGGGTGATTTTAGCGGGTGGGTTAAAAATGCTAGTTTAGCGACATGCATAACAGCAGCTTTGGCACCGTCAAACAGTTTTGAAATATCACTGCAGGCTGATTTGGGGAAATCAGGGGGAAGTAAAGTGTGGGCAGCCCTAGTTGGTATTGAGCCACTGATTGGGCTGCTGCTTTGCGTAGGTTTGGGCAATGGGGGAGGCCACTGCTGCAAAGGTGAGCTGATGGTCACTTTGGTAGGGGGCAGCATTGAGTTTAGAAGTGAAATGTCTGGTGGATGGGGTAAAGTCAAAATTAGAAGCAAAAAATTCAGCCTGACCATAATCAAACTGGCCGAGCAGTTGAGTGGATATCTCATCATGATAACATTACCTTATTATCAATCTTGGCCAATAAGTCCCATGGAATTTGGTTTACAAGAATAGTAGATAGATTTGAGTGGGTAGAAATGAATTGGCTGCTTGAGTATGTAGGGTGGTCCAAGCCTGACTCTGATTGGCTGGGGTAGAGTTGGGTGAGCTTATGTGGGTAGTTGATTTGGTGGGGCTGATTTCCCACTCAGGCCTTTTAAATGGGATTGTTGAGTGGGAGGGGGCAGAAAACTGCCCCATTTGGAATCTGCTGAATAGGGCCCTGAAGCTGTATCAGCGGAAGTGGCATGAGAGCAGGATTTTTTAAATGGTCAAGCCTAAGGCATAGGGGATAAATTTGGTGACCATTATCTTTATGAGCCCAAAAGAAATGCTCAGGTGCTGCTGCAATATGAGCACATGGGGGATCTGGTAGGCTATGTCAGGGTGTTGTGGTATTATGGTGGCAGTTGCATGAGGGGCAGCAAGGCGCTCTGCTCCAGAGGGAACAGTGAAGATGAGTTTGGGTTGAGTGCTATAAGCCATAAGCCCTGCCATCAGCTGATCATACGAAAGTTGGGGGGAAGATGGTAAGGGAGGGATGCAAATGAGACCAACAATGTGGTGTCAGATGGGAGGCAAGTATAGGTAGTAGGAATGGAAGTATTTTTATAAATAAGTGGAGTTGAAGCTGCTGCTGCAGCATCCTCCTCCATATGGAATCCTATATCAAAATAGCCCTTAAAAGGGTGGAAATCAATAAAACCCACCAGCACAAAGGCAGCAGTGGTGAGCTCAATGATTGCTTTGTTGGCATACAGGAATAGCTGCCCATAGTTGACATGGAGGCAAAAGTGAAGTTTGGACTGAGGAAGGGTGAGAGGGTGGGGGCAAGATGGGTGGATGCATGCTAGGTAGAGCGCTAAGTCCCGTGGGGGACAAATTGGCCAGAGGAGTTTGGTGGGCTATCCAAGCCCATTTGCACATGTTTCCCCTTAGGGCAGAAAATGCTAGGGGTGGAGCACTGCTGCCCCACACTGGGGTGGCATGCAGCAAATCCATTGACATTAAGTGGAAAGTGGACATGTCCAGATGAAGTTGGATATAAAAAAACTTTTTTAACTTATTATTGGAATTCACTCAAAAGTGAGTTTGAGTGGGAAGAAAAATTTTAAACGTACAAATTAATAATAACCATAATTACTGGTTAAGGAGAAAAATATACAACTTATCTTTAACTTTTTGCAAATGACATTAATTCAATTGCAAAATTAACATGATGGTAGAATGATATTATCTCTAATATTTTATCTTCTACAAATTAAACTATATGAGTATGATTTGGTAATACAAAGATTTCATTTAAATATCTATACTCTCCATCTCTTACACTCCCAAATATTAATTTTACCTCAACTTCTATAAATTAATATATACTCAATTACTTCTTAAACTGGAACTGGCTATTTGTGACATGTTACAGGATGGTTACTATAATGGTAATTATTTAATTAAATAAAGTTAGTCTTGATAAGAATTCTATTCCTAGTACTAAAAAAAAAGAATTCTATTCCTAGCTCAAAACTATCAAATTAGAGGAAAATCTATTGTTCCGGAATTAGATAGAATTAGACCCTTCTGAATAATTTTATATCCTGTATCAATTTAATTTAAGTGAATGCAGGATCAGATGTTAGCACACTATTTAAAATGGAAGTAATTAGTTCTATAGTACGTTTGCATTGCATAAAAATACGTGGCTTCATAATCATAGTTTAAAGTTGACTTGGTTGGGACAATTTAATAATATAATCTAAGAGATATTTCTACAGTTAATTGAAATCTGTGATTTAAAGCCTTAGAAAGGGTGGTTAGCTGGGCAGGTAAAACTGCTTCCACTCTAGTGCAGGTTTTGAGTTCGAAACCTCTACTGGCTAGAAAACATTCTCGGTGTGGTATATTTGTCCCAAGGTCGACCCACCTCGAATATTTTTTAAAAGCCTTAGATGAAACAATGGAGCTACCCTTAATCTTAACCAATAGGTTTAATAGATTGAAAATCCAATAGCAACTTTAATTGAATAAACCTCAAGAATTAGGTTAATTTCCGTATTGATATTGTCGCGGGGACTGGGGATTTCCCGATATTTACAACCGATGTGCGGAGCATTACGGAATTCCAGTTTCAGCCGCTGTGATCGCGCAATATCTCCAGACATTTTGGGGGACACATCTCATATTTTTCCCAAATCTGAGAGCTTGACAATAAGTTAATTTATGAAATACAAGGCCGCAGAAATTAATTTTTATCAGTAAAATGTAAGCTTTGAAGCTTGCTTTTTGGAGAACTTTAAGCATAAACCAAATCGAGTACTCTATAAAATTAGATGAGGCTTAATGACGCCCACAGGAATTTCCTGTGCTATTACTTTGATAGTATAAACTTAAAATGAACAAGGTATGTTATGATTAAAGTTTAGGTTGAGGCTTTAAGACTGTTCGAACCTTTTCTATTTAAGAAATCTATATATTCGGCCATGATATAATATGTTGAGCATATATTCAAGTTAATGCGCTTTATACCTTCACAAGATGCATCTCCGATTTTATGCTTTATTTAGCTTAGTATTTAGCCATTTACCCAGCAAGACCACGCCAAACCACAATGCACTCTATGGCAGATATTCAGAAGTGGTTATAAATCATCCTATGAAGCTTTCGCCTGAGATCAGATGGGCAGGCGGCGCCAGCATCGATTTTACCGCCTACCACCTTTCAAGTTTTAACACAAATTTAGTTGAATTGTGTAAATTGGATAAATCACGGAATAACGACAACAAGCGTTGCTTCAAACCTACAAATCTAAGCTACCGCTTTAAAGAACCAGTTGTCATCTCAACTAAGAAAAAGTGTTTAGAGAAGAAGTGTAAAATTATAGCCGACCGAAGTTACACTGGAGAATTTGAGAAAGGTCATAAGGTCACTGTAGAGTATGCAGAATTGTCTGAACTAATCACACATATCATCCCTTCGAATCTCTCCTACTCCGATCAAACTGTATCAAGGAGTAACTTAACTACCTGGTTTTATGGTCCTGCATACGGTTACATTGCATTCCAACCCATTTGCCTTTTAGTAAAGGGAACTTATAAGTTGGTCATATCTAACTTTCTCTATTACTATTCATCTAAAAGGAAAACTAGCTTCTGTATACCACTGACGCTTCCTGATGGCTCCCATGATGGGATATACTTTATTATTACTGATCCAATAAATAGTCATATTTGATTGCAGTCTTACTTTTTATTACCTCTATTTATTAAATACATAGCCGGCATAAAATATAACCAATGAACAACTTTATATACATTTTAAAATCAAGATGACTGTCTAAAATTTACAAGTTATAGCTCTAAATATTATGAAACCCTACTTTGAGCAAGCAATCTTACAACCACCATGTTATTCTGATAAAAATAGAACAAACTTAAAGCTAGAAAATTGGAATGGTGGCGCCTATCCTGACTTGGCTGTGAGATACAAAATATGAGATCTTGGTTGTGGTAGTAGCATGTTACATATTTTGATCAAGCTTAAATAATTGATACTTTCACTAACAAATCCACTTAATTTTGACCTATTCTATAAGAGAATATAAGCGCTATATCTACCAAGTGAGTGTACATGATTATAATTTCTATCTGCATGTACTCATCATATATTTTATTTGTGTAGATATTTAAATTCCTTCTGAATCTATAAAATTTACTCCAAACCTTTTTATTAAAGTGCAATATATTAAATCCTAACTCTTGATTTATATAATCTTCTTAACGCTCCCTGCACAAAATATCTTTAAAGTTTATCAGTGATCGAAGGTCAATGATATATATAATCCCAGATTCACTTTATTAAAATACTATTTATTTTTAGAGCTAGGTTATTAGCATAGCTAAATAAAGACTGGCTTTATATATAGGCATTAGAAGATATCATCTAAGCCTTTCATTATTTATCTTAAAAATTTACTGGTGCTACATGGTATCAGATTCTGTGGTTGACTCAAAAATAAACCCTTTGACAACCTACAGATTGGGCCAATTTTCCCTCCTAATGCTTAAGCTAATAATCTAATTAAATCCTATTGCAACATCATTGCTCAGGCTGATCATTGCAACATGGATTTAATTATATTACTAAAGCTCAGGCCAAGTTTCCTCTTTACCTTTCCTTTCCTTTAAGTTTGCTTAAAAATACAGTTTTGTTCTCTCTTTCTGCTCATTGTAACTTTCTGAGCAAAATTACATGAATTAATAAAACAAATCAAATTTTCCTGTTGTATTTTTGCTCCAATGTCCTTAGATTATCCACCAGCTGCTCCAGCGTGGGGCAGCGGCAAAACTCCCCCACCATTTTCTGTCCAGCAGGAAAACGTGCTAAGACTGGTTCACCCAATCATTCCAAACCTATGGGGTGATTCATTCTGCCCAAGGACCTTGACGCCCACTTTGCTCATACCCAAGCAGTACCTCGCTGCCCCCTAGTGCTCCCCTGGAGCAACATGTGCTATGGCCTAAGGGTCAAATATAGGAAACTATTCCCATACCACAACCAAGCCATTATCAAAATGACATAGGCAGTGATGACAACCACCAGATTTATAGATTTCCACCCCTACAAGGGGTATTTTGACCTCAGCTTCACCTGCAAAGCTGACGCTGCCACTGCAGCAACTGTGCCCCTGGTATTCCAGGGCACCCCTCTCCCCGCAACTCAGACTTGGCTCCAGCGGACACCACCTTGGTGGTTCAGTTTTCTGGTTTGCCCACCCACCTCCCCCCTGAAGTGCTCCACCAGGAGCTGATGGACAGTTTGGCAGCCTATGGCTCTAACCCCGTCTTACAATTTGTGGTCCCAAATGGGGACACATGACTTGCTGGGTCTTGGGCATATGCCACAATCAGCCCCAAATTTAATAAAATTGTGGTGTCAATTCCACCGTGCACCATTATTCACTCAACGCCCAACCATCTGTTTTGGGCCCACGTTGAGGGTGGGTGGATGATCTGCCCATCATGTTTTGAGTTGGACTACTCAAAATGCAAGTGCCCCTCATTAACCACTTCCAACAGATTGGATGACTCATCCACTGACCTCCAATCCGCTGCCCACCCTGTACAATCTCTGGTATGGGGCACAATCCTACCTCCTCCACCCCCAAAACTGGAAGCTGCAGCTGCACCTGCAGCCACCAATCAGCCTCCTCCTTGCCCCAATGCCACAAATAATTCCTCCAATCAAGCGTCAGATTGGATCCCAGTTTGATCCCATGCTTCCTCAAATGAATCAACCAAACCTCAACTGTACACTGATTCCCCAATCCAATTCAACCAAACCCCATGGGAATTATTGGGTAAAATTGACAAATCAGGTAAGTTCATTGAAGAACTATCTCTACAAATTGAGTGGTTCATTAATGCAGAATGGGACGCCAGATACCCCCCTCAAATTTATACCCCACAGCCAAACGCTGAATCATTTTGCGGTGATCACCAGCTTGCAGTCAAAGCAGCTGCAATACCAGATTGTCATCTCCTGTGTAAAGCTGTCACTAAATCAGTAGTGATGCCCACAGGAGAAATTCCACCTCCTGTTATCCCTGCAACCCTAACCCCAAAAAGTAAAATCACAGTGAACCAGCTACACAAAAATGTAAATGATGCTATCCAGAATGTGGCAACTATAGCATGGAATCCAAAAGCAAAAATAACCTGAACCAATATTACCACATTTGTTAAACTCCCAGACGCCCGCATCAAAGCTTAAAAGGCTTTAAATTAATATCTTAGTGCCATTTACCTAGCTGGAAATTTCCATGAAATCCCAATTATTAGAGATATCGAACCCCATGACGCAGATGCCCCAACACCATTACTGTCTGCCATGACATGCACTCAACTATGGGAGGAAGAAGCTGCTGCTGAAGAGGCTGCTGAAGATGATCCCCCCAACCTCACTCCCCTTCTGCCATGGAGGGATAAGCGGTTTCCGCTGCCCATCTGGTTGGTTGGTTTTTAAAGCATTCCACTCAATCCGCTCATTAGGGCGTTTGTTTGAAACAAGTAGTTATGTCAGTTTTTAAGTCTAGTTTTAGTTTCAGTAATGTCCGTCCCCTGGTCATCTTGCCTTGAATAAATTCAAAAAGCTCAGGCCAGATACCCCTGCACATTTAGATCAACCTTTTCTGCAACTAACTCAGCTGGGCTGATCAACTCAATATCGATTCAATTAGTTATTCTATTGGTAGCTTGGGCTGAAAACATTTGCATAGTTGGGCCAATTATTGCTGCCCCAAACCTTGACGCTATTCCTGATTAATTGGGACCAATATTAAGAAATTGTATACAAAAATATTTGGGACCAATCCAAAGTTAACATTTAAAAGTCCCATGAACAATCAGACAAACAAAAAACATAATCAATTTCCCACCTTAGGGCAAATTTTGTATGTCAGTATACATAATTGGCATGATAGCACTTGCATATGGACCACCCAAATGGGAGTACCTAGTGCTATTGAGAGGGCCAGTTGACATCACAATTAGGGAGTAGTTTATGTCAGCAGTATGATGAAAACATATTTGGAGCTGGTCCTAAAATAATTTTTGTATGTCAATATGCGTAACCAGCATGATAGCACTTGCACATGGACCACCCAAATGGGAGAACCTAGTGCTATTGAGAAAGGCCTGCCAACAGCCTGATTAAGAGTATGTCATTTATTTAAATCAACTACAAAATCTCCCAGAATTTTTATTTTGTCAGCAGTATGATGAAACTCATTTTGAGACAATCTTAGGATCATTTTGCATGCTCATTGTTACAATTTTTATCCCTGAAATCCTCCCAAACATAAGAGTATTTTGCCACCAATAGCCTAACAAAAGGTCTCAGTCGTATTTTTTAAGGGCCAAAATAAGGTGTTAAATATCCATTGGAATTTTGTGCTCAAATGTGGCCAGGAGATGCCCTAGAGGTATAGTACCGTCACTTGGCCTAATTAATACCTATCAAAAGATCTAGTCTAATAAAGATCTAGTTTATTTTATATTCTTTCTGAATTGTATCTTAAGTCACTTTTGGAGAGTGTTGGCAAGATGAAATCTCAGGATCCAAAGCTTGCAACTTTGCCTGCCACAGTTTGAGTTCCCAATTACAGAGGGAATATCAAGCCCCAAATTGGCCAGAAAAGTCAGAGCTATTTGAGGATGCCTAGTGAGTTTCCAAATGGTCAAAATACCATAATCCACTGGCGAAATTAAGGATCATTCAGCCAAACTTCAGCCTGATTAAGCATGCAGGATTTAATTAAACAAGCGAGTGATCCTCTAATTTTGACACATGGTATATTTATATAGTGAGAAATATATTTCAACACTTGGTTGATAAATAAGTACACTTTTAGGGGAGTTCTATAGTCCAGTGGGTGTACAGAACCTGTTCAAGAGACGATGTTGTATGGTTCTCCACATGCTACTCACTACACAAATAGTGTTGAGTTTAATCTAGAGCGTCATAACCCAACTGCACAGGTAAATACACCAAAAATACAAAGAGCTTTTTAAGGACAGTAACTTTGACCAAAACTCCATAAAATAAACTATATTTTTACCAATAAGGGTTTTATCAAGGAAACTAGAAAGCACCCTGTAGTATTGAATACTGCCAGAGGCTCATGGGCTTGCTCAAGTAATTCTCCTAATAAGCAGATACAACTTTACAGTAAAAAGATCACCTTTCCCTAACAATTCTCTTAGATATCAATTATCTATTAGAGTTTTCATCGGTGCATTCCATGGTAATTAAGCAGCGCATCAAATGGCAGACTAAAATCATAATATCCAAATTGGGTTGGAAAGAGAATAAGTAGGGTTGAGGCACTTCCATATAAAGATGTGATATTCCAGATGCAATTACAGGCTATATGACATAATAATTATAGGACCCTATTACTGATGGTTTTACACTAGCATGAGAGCAATGTAGAATAGTATGCTAAATTAAAGCAGGTGGTGATATAGGGATCAAGGTCACAGCGTCACAGGCTAATAACTTTGGAGACTTAGATGTTCCAGCGGGGTTTTGGGGATCCAATTAGTAGTAAACTAATACTTTATGCCACCACATATAAAAGCTGGGGCCAAATGCAAAGTAATTACTATACCAATCAAGCCTACCATCTAATTATAAGTTAAAGTATTCAATTTACTATATAAAGATATCATTACCGCATGGTTGGTCAAACCAATTAAAACAGGTAGTGGTGCACATAACTGAAGTATTGAAGCATGATCATATGTCAGAAACGGGTATAGAATGCCCAAGGCTATTTTACCAGTTTACTTCTGAAGATATGAATTATACATATAGGTATATGTTTATTTATGTTCACATAGTTTCAATCAATATTTATTCATTGTGGTCTAACCTGGGCATGGTAAGCGCCAATTAATGAGTGTAAATTCTTCAGGGTTACTTTATGGGTTCAAGGTTTGCATTGAATATATTGTTGATATAATAAAGAAATAGGTTGATAATAGTATGAAGACTATTTTCTTAGTTGAGCTCTTCACAACTAAATTGATTATATTTTCAATGCTAGACAGGGGCTAAAGCTATTCCTTCTGATAATTCAAAAGTAATTAAAATCTTCCTGACAAGGTAAATCCTATCTCTTCAACTCTTCCTCTAGAGTTAACAGCTTCTGGACCAAGGTAACCTCTCCATTCCTCTCCTGACAAAAGAGATCTCAATAATTTGAAAGCAATATTTAGACAAAGGAAAACTATCCTTCAACTCTAATTAAAAAAGTACAATACCAAGATATTTAACAGTCTTAATATTTGATACCTATCAAACTTCTTATTTCTTTAAATAGTACTAATAAATTTATATAAGATATCTGATGGCAACCAAGCTTTTTGGCGCCCCAATAGGAATGGAAGCCGTTGTTAATGAATCTAACCCCCATGAGTCATCCAAAATGATGATTACTTCATCCATCTAGTTGGATTCCACTGCCAACTAGAATACAACTCCTCCTGGGTTAAGTATCTGAAGAACGTGTCCCAACATCTTCGCTCAACACCAGCAAATCATCCTTATCAAGCTAGATATCTGATTAGGTAATGGGGCCTTTTACCCCAATAACAACAGATCGCATAGCCCATTAGTTAACCCGCAAGTTGCTGTTAACTAAAGTGTTGTCAACGCTTACCAACTACCAATAAACTCTGCCCAATTCATAAAATATAATTAGATTATTAGCTGTTAAATCAATAATTGAACCAATTGTAAAAATTATCAGAAATCTTCCCCTTAAGAGAAAATCAGTAATCCAGCATGACTGAATCCTTTATGAATTAATCAACTTCCCATTAGGAATTACAATCAATAATATTTACCATATAAAATGATAATTACCACATCTGCTATGTCTTTTATAGTAAATCACACCCAGATAATTAACCAGGTAATATCAATTGTTTAAGCTAGATGATGTGGTCATTTTGAAATCTAAACAATGAGTAAATGGAAAATTGAAATCAATGGTAAAGAAGGATAAGCCTAGTAAATCTTTACATGAAGCGTTCTTATAGGCCAATAACTCTATTGTCAGACATCTGACATGCTAAGGAAAGACTTGGCTAACATTAAGAGTAACCATTACCCATGATAACATCTATAGTCCTCACGGCATCACCGTTCTGATTATTCTTGAGTAGTATTCATGAAGAAATGGGTGCGTAAAATAATTATCAAAAACATCAGTAACCTTCCAATCACTAGACTGAGTTCAAAAAGTAGTTTAATCACACCTGTTGCAATTTGGGGAGGCTGGTTGGGTTGGATGGGGGTGGCTGGTCGGACCATTTAGTGTGTAGGTCATTATCAAAGCTGAGATTTGACTGAGCTAACATTTGGTAGCTAGGATCAGCAACTACTTTGTTATTTTTGAATTTGTTGGCATTTTGATATCACAATTTTCCAGATTACTTTATTAACTTCATCTTTAGATGGAGGATCAAATTAAAAGATTTAATATTCAGTTCAGGGAAATTGTTTGTGTATACATTTTCTTGAGATAATGATATTTGTGACATTTCCTGGGAGTGGTTTCTTGGATTTTCTCTTCTGAGGGAAGCTAATGCAGAAAACACAAGAGAGACAGCCACTGCTATTACAGAGCACCATGAACTTTAGACATCCCTAGGTTGCAGTAGTTTCTTTGAAGAGGGAAAAATATTTTACAATTGCTAAATTTTTAAAAAGGTTTCTGTAGAGGAATTAACTTTTTTATTAAAAGGTATAACAAGATAATCCAGCACTCTACAATCAGCAGATTGCCAGGTTTTTATACTTTCAGGGAAGTGAGGAAAAGGGCTGGAGAATATTTATGTCAACTGGATGAGAGCATGTTCTTAAAAACGCCAAAAACTTTTCACAAAAACGCGGCTTGGAAATTGAAGGTGAGGCTTTCTGAAGTTTGATCTATCAATTTTTGCCAATCTATATGGGTGCCAGAATCCTAGAATTGTCATTATTATTTTTGTTGTTTGCGCAAATATTAAATCAGGTGCTCAGGGATTTTCCTGGATTAAATGTGATATTTTCACCCCTTCAAGATATGATTTTGATTTATTAAATTTCATGCAGATTTTTTTATAAACATAAGCAGCTATCTATATACAACTTTGGCGTAATTAGAAATTAATAGTTGTATATAGATAGCTGAAGTTTCTGTCCTAAGTTTGTTATCTTCACTAGCAGTAGTGCGTGGGCCCCTTTCCTTTCCCTGATCAAAAAGGATATTGGCCATTTGAATTTAATGACCATGTGGGGACTCTTACACCATGGACCACCTTAATATTTGCTATCTCAGTTTAAAGTATTAGTGCGCAATTTAACACAGGCATAAAACGTCCCCTACTAAAGCTCATCTACCTAGATCAAATTTCGGAGTTATTGGTCAATGAGTCTTTAAGGACCACGGGTGTAATACCTCATATCCTTCAATAATTTGAGGCCAGGGGACCCGAAGTTTCAAGGTGTTGGAATATACCTTTTATGCTTTTATTGGCCGAAAAGTCTTTACTCCAGATGCTATGTCTGGAGTGGTATTTCCTAATAAATATTAGCTAATTTTAACTTAAAATTGTGAAAAGAAGAGAGTAGTATTTTATTTTAATCAAAGCATCATTATAAGGGAGTTTTTTTCAGTAAATCCCTAAGCTAAGGTCTAGACTCATAACAATTGAGGATTCAGTGGTAGGTTAGTCATTTTGGTCCATTAGGATTTTCTCTCCTCATATATTGGGTTTGAACCCCAATACTAGGTCATGGAATGACATCAGGAATTGTCCCCAATAAGGGCCTAGCTATTAGCCAACTCAGGTTCAATTCTCATCAACCTCATTCAAATCTCCCATTTGGGTTGAAATACTGACAACGCCCCACTCTAGATCTTGGCGTAGGGGGAAACAGATGGAGAAAGCAACTATGGATGCAGTTTACTACTGTACCATGAACGACCTCTATAATTGAGTGTTTATTTCCCCACTTGTAAGTGATCTTATAAGACCCTGACCAGTTGGTTCCCAATTTATTGTCATGACCTCCAGGATGATGATGGTAGAAAAGAACTAGGTCACCCAGTTGGAAGATGTGCAGTGGGTTATGCTTATCATTAAATTAAATAAGTTACTCTACTGGTAGTAGCCAATAAGTTCTCAGAAGCTAGAGCTTGGAGTCAGATGATTTCATTGGCAACGCTTTACATAGTAACTTCAGGGGCGTCATGGGATGCCTGATCTAAGATGGCCTGCACATTGGAGGGCAACTGAGGATTTCATCCATACAAAGCCTGGAAGGGTGACATCTTAATGATTCGGTGGTAGCTTATTCAATAGGCCAGAATTGCACTAGGCAAATATTGGGGCCAAAGCAGAGGGTCAGTCGTGGCCATTTTCTGAAGAGTGGCCATTAGAATACCATTCGCCCACTCCATCATTCCATTGGTGGCAAGATGGTAGGGAGTGGAAGATACCTGGGTGGATTCCATCAGCTCAGCTAAATTATTCACCAGTGATGATCAGAAATTTTGCCCATTATTGGAGAGTATTATGTGAGGGCACCCATGCTGGGTGATAATTTTATTATAAAAAATAAGGCTGTAGCCTTTGCCAAAGCGAGGGTAAAGATATGGCTTTGTCCATATAATTAGATGGTCCATGACTAGTAGGAGGAACCAATGACCATAAGAGGCTCGATGGAGAGGTCCCACAACATCAATGCTAATAGTATGGAAGGGTTCACTGGGTGGAATCACTGGATGTTGTGACTGGGGATTAGGTCCGGCTTAACTTTGGCATACCAGGAAGGACTCCAATACATCTTGGATCGTAACAATCATTCCTTCCCAGTAACATTGAGTCTTGAGCCACTGGTAAGTTTTCTGAACTCCTCCGTGACTGACTTGCCAATTTCCCTCCAATATAACGTCGGTTTTCTCTGAAGGTCATACATAGGGCACCCATTTTTAAGACACAAGTTTGCACAGTTGGCCATTTTTGACTTGAAGACAAGCCAATTTTTTTACCAATTCCTTTTGAAAGGTTGGGGATTCATCTTTCCATAAGTGAAGTTGAGTTAAAAGATTGTAAAGTCAATCCTGCTCAGGTGCAGTTAAAGTTAATATGGGCAGCTGAGGTAAGCAATCCGCATTTGGTATATGGGCCCTGGTTGATGGATGATAAAAAAGTCGTAGGTTTGAAGTTTTAACGCCCATCGGGCTAACCTCCCATTGGGGTCCTTCATTTTCTGTAGCCATCACAGGGAAGCATGGTCAGTAATTGTAGTGAATTATTTTTCATATAGATAAAGTCAGAAATGCTAAATAGCCAATAATAAAACCAAGCATTTGCATTCTGTAACGCTATAGTTGCGTTCAGCTTTGGTTAGAGTTTTGCTTAAGTAGGCGATAGGATAGTCTACCAAGTTTTTTGTTATGCTGCAATAGGATAGCTCTAATGACTATATCACTAGCATCGGTAAAAAGGAGAAAGGGTTTATCAAAGTTGGGATGTATAATTACTGGAGAGTGGGAGAGAGAGACGCATAATAGGTCAAAGGCCTGCTGTTGCTCTTATTTCCACTGGAAAGGTATCCATTTCTTCAATAAATATATAAGAGGCTCAGAGGTGTTGGCAAAGTGGGGGATGTACTGGCAATAATATGCCACCATCCCAAGAAAACTTTTATGTCTCATAGGGATTTATGGGGGGACATTTTTGGAAATGGCCAGGACCTTGTCATACATTGGGGATATTCCATCTTTACCTACCTTATGGCCTAAAAAATCCATTTCATTTATGAAAGAAGGAGCATTTTGACGGCTTTAGTTTTAATGAGGCTTGCATTACCGCTGGAAAACTTGTCTGAGATAATCTATGTAATTGGTAAAGGTTCTCAAAAAAATAGTAATATTGTCAAGATAAACAACACACAAGAACGTTTTAAATCACCTAAAAGTCCATACATGGTGTGCTGGAAAGTAGCATGGACGTTACATAACCCCTGCAGCATTTTAGTGGGCTTAAACAACCCTTCACTTGAGATGAGGGCACATTTTTCCTGATCCTCCAGTGATAAATCAAGTTGCCATTACCCGCTGGCAAGATCCATAGCTGAAAAATAGTGGGAACCTGACATCAAGTATAAGGAGTCATTTATACGCAGCAATGGATAGCTGTCTTTTCTGATTATTGAATTGAGGCGGTGAAAATCCAAGACAACATGGTGACCACCATCCTTCTTCCCTATTGATAAAATCTGGGAAGCCCATGGGCTTTTGGAAGTCATGAGTAATCTGTCTTCCAACAGTTGCTGTAGTTCTAAGGCCACTTGAGCTTCATCAACTTTAGATTTTCTGTATGGCCAAGATTTAAATGGAGGGTGAGCCCCAGTCTCAATTTAGTGAATTACCCCAGACATTTTTTCATAATCACTTGGTCCTGAGGAAAATATATTGCAATATTCCTTGAGGAAGTCTCCAACTTTCTGTCACTCATTAGGGGTGAGATTGTCACCAGTTCTACTTTCAACCAGAGCTATGGTGGGTAGAGGGTCAAACCTTAAATCATGTAATGAGCCAAAACAACTCACATCGGCGATATTTTCAATAGGATTATAGCTTTATGTAAGCAATAGGGGCATATTGAGGGACTTGGATGGTTTGAACCATTAGATTCCCTAAAAATATAGATAAGATTTCCCATAATCAGGATCCAAAATCTCAGGGCAGGTCAACGCCTCTTTGATTGAAGGGTTTGGGTGGCCAATTAGCTCCAAAACTTTGTTAGGAAGGATGTGAATCATGATCCCCATATCTACAATAACTTGTGAGCCTGAGGTTATTGTAATAGAATGAAGGGTATACAGAGGGATCCCCTCTTCGGCATCCAAAGCCTCTGGGGGTAATTTAGTCTTTTCCCCTAGTACTTGGTACTCAATTTTGCAAATGGAGGATGGGTATTCAAGGAAGCATGCCTGTTTTTTATGAGCTCCTTTATTTTTGATGGGGAGTTAAAATATTAATGGAATCCAATACCCTAGTAGGGATAGGTATTTTTCCTTGTATTTGAATGATGCAGTTAAACTCCCATAACAGTTGGACCCAATAAGCAACTCGTAGTTATCATTTTCTAGCACAACAGTGGGGGCAGTAATTAAAAACTTCCCAAAACGAAGGGGTAAAGCAGAATAGGCTCCTATCGCCTTAGTAGACTTACTACCTGCCATCCCACATTTTAGCTTTGTAATCAAGTCTGGATCCATTTTTATTTTTTGAATAAGCTGGGAGGAAATAACGTTAACTGGAGAACTAGTGTCAATTATTACCAAGACTTTAACCTTATGGACTACTACTTTGACTTGAACCACCAAAGATCCAAATTTGAAGTTAATAGCTAATAGACTGTCATTAGGGATTTGCAGTGAAGAAAGCGGAGGATTCTGCTGTGGCCAAGATCGGGGTTTTTCCATGCATTTAAAAGTTTTATCTGCCAAGGCTTGGTTTTCTATAGAAGAGCTGACCATTAAAATTTGTTTAGGTGACTGACCAACATAGAATTAAGAAAGCTGGAGGTTTTTATTTCCTTGAATAGACAGAGGGACTTCAACTTCTGATGGGGCAGCTAACACAAAAATAACTGGAAGTACTGGGGATACAGCTAGAAATAGAACAAGGGTCTTGAGGCACTGGATTTCCATCAGCATAGGGAGCCTTTTGCCTTATACTGACTGATCTTTAGTTGACTTACATTGAAGGATGCGGCAGTCAGCTACAGTGTGGTTATTTCTTCTGCAATGAGTGCAGTATATACGGATATAGGCGAATTGAGGGGTGTAACGGCCAATACTTGTGACTGGGGCTTATTGGTGTTAAAACGAGGTGGCCTAGCGTTTTTATGTAGTTTGGCCATAATTTCCAATATAGCCTCTTTAATATTGAGGAGGGACGTTAAGTTAGACTTCACTGATTTAAGAAAAAGTAAGATATTTGGCATATTCTTAAATGCTAAAATGCAGTGGTAATGACATTGTCTAACATAAGATGATTCCCTGCAACCAGAGTTTGTGCTTCAAAGTAAAAATGGAGGGCTAATTTGCTGATAGTTTTCCCCGTTTAAGACTTATACCCATAAAAGTTTGCTTTTGGTTGAATAAAGTAAAATCTTTCCCAAATTCCTGAAGCATGGCAGGCTTAGCATCAGTCCAAGTATGGCAATGCATCAGATGGGGGACCATAATGTTTTGAGCCATACAGCTAGGACAGTTAGTCAAGTTTTTAAGTGCTGGGTGTCAGTGGCTTATTCCATAGCATTTTCATAGCAAAATAAGAAGGAGAAGATACTTCCTTCACTTGGGACATACTTTCTTTGAACGATGGTTTTAACATGCCACTGGGAGGGGTTATTGGTCAAACAACTTTTATCGACATAGGAGGACCATTTTCAACTAAAGAGGGACTGTTATTGCAGGATGTTTCATAAGGATGGAGGGCATCCACTTTATTTTGTAAGGTGTTGATATCATCAATTATTGAGTCTACCCAATTGTGGGCGGCACAAAGGGCCGATTTGGTGGCAACAAGAGGGGATAACTGCCAAATTTCGCTTTTGAGCTTGGTAGTCACATCTCAAAGTTCAAGTTGGTGTTGCTCAAGGGTGAGAATTCGTTGCTCCATCCCGCGCATCATAGTGGGGAAATTAACCAAGAGTTTAAGGCGTTCCTGATCTAAAATGAGATTGGACGCCAGATTGTTATTGTTTATAGTTGGGTTTTTTATTATTATATTTCACCGTGAACTTGGGTTGTACCTGGCAGGGAGCACCAGTTAAGTTGGGACCACAGGTGTAATACCTCATACCCTCAATGATTTGAGGCCAGGGGATCAGAAGTTTCAGGTTGTTGAAATATACCTTTTATGTTTTTCTTGGCTAAAAAGTCTTTACTCCAAATGGTATGTCTGGAGTGGTATTTCCTAATAGTTATTAGCTAATTTTAACTTAAAATTTCGAAAAGAAGTGAGAAGTGTTTATTTTAATCAAAGCATTGTTATAAGGGAGTTTTGTTCAGTAAATCCCTAAGCTAAGATCTAGACTCATAACAATCAGATATTCAGTGGTAGGTTAGTCATTTTGGTCTAATAGGATTTGCTCTCCTCATAGATTGGGTTTGAACTCCAATACTAGGTCATGGAATGACATCAGGAATTGTCCCCAATAAGGGCCTAGCTATTAGCCAGCTCAGGTTCAATTCTCATCAACCTCATTCAAATCTTCCATTTGGGTTGTAATACTGAAAGAGTCCATACTCTACCACTCAGACACCCTCCCCTCAGAATTTCAATTTTGTATGTTTAATTTGATTTATTAAAAGATGGATATTCCTAAATTTAGTATATCTAGATAAAGTGTAAATACAAATTGATATATGTAAAGCACGTTTCTTTAAGTTAGCAATAAAGAGGTTATGGTTCAGATAAGTAGCATCTGCAATTTCCAATTAGGAAATAATGGCAGCTTGTATTCTTTTGAATGCTAGATACCATATTCATAAGTTTTATGAGTTGAGAGGTATATCTGCTTAAAATGATACAATGTTGATAATATAATCAGGGCACAAGTTCAGGTGCGCTACAATTGGCTGCACTATATGAGGACAGATTGCGGTTAGAAAGTTTGATTTTTGTAATTGAAATATGGACTTTATTATTTGATAGTCCAGAGCAGCAAACTATATCTCAGTTGCACTGCCTGGGTTTAGCATTTGTTCTTTGCCTTGGTATTCTTTGTTCCCTGTAAACCCAGTTGTACTACCATGTAGTATAATATATATTTTTGTCATGTCTTTAATGCTTGGTATAACTAGACTAATCCTGGTAACAGATATTGAAAAACTTCACTAGTGTATCTGTTATCAGTACATATACTCTGTGAGTCTTGAGGAACATATAAGGTTGCTGAGAGGTTCCATGCCTAAAAGTATTCCAGAGTTTCACTATTTATTGGCAAAATGGTGCCAAGTTGGCTGCATTATAGATTTTGGGTCAAACAAAGTAACTTGGTAAATAATGACTGTTTTAATTAGGGTTCATATTGGCTCATACAATTATATGATGAAGGTTCACTATTATTGCTTATATCCTAAAATAGTTAATTCCAACGTGGGGCAAGTGTTAATTGGTAGCTTAATTACTGATTTAGGATGACATTAGTTTGGTGGCCAGATGTTATCAAAAGCTTTATTAATTAATTAAATAGTTGATACTACTTTTCTCTCCACTTAATCCCAATTCAAAAGAAATTTTATTTAAAAGTAGTTTAACACTCAAATTTACTGCAACACCACTACACAGATGTACTTGGCCCCACTACCTGCTGTTCTCATGTGGAGCAGTGGTAAAATCCCTCCAAGCATATTTGCCCAGTGGGTAAACACATATGGCCTGGCTCATCCAGTCCACCCAATACACAAATTGGTTCATTAACCCAAAAGTCCTCATTTTGCACCTTGCGTGGGTCCATACAACTTGTTCCCACCTGTAAACTTTTTGACTACTGCTCTCTGTAATCTCGAGTTTACTGCACAGGTTCTTATGTGCATTTTAATAATAATAATTGTTATAGTTGATTATAAATAAATAATTGGATTGGTGCTAGTATAAAGACAATTATCTTAGTTGAATCTTCATCAAAAATAGAGCATTGGTTTCTCCAACGTGCTCTTCTAATCTTGAAGATATTGATAAACTGATAGAACTTTTAACTCCAACGCTTTCCTCTAGAATGGACTTGATATTGAAAATTAACCTAATTTTAGGTTCAAAGGTTCCCAGTTACTCTCTTGACGCAGGAGCCCGAAGATATCAGAACACCTACAAGTAGCCAAAGGTTCCTTGATCCTTTATAAACTTTAATCTGAAAAGTTAATTATAACAAATGTCAAAGAAGGCTAAGTGTTAATTTAATTCTGAACTAATCTTTATAGAAAATGCTAGGGGTTTTTATAGGCAGAAGGCGAACAACTCTTCAGATAACTATTTAAAAGTCAACTGATTGGTCTCCCAAAACTTATGACCCACCATCTAGTACTAAAAAAAACTTATGACCCTAAGGATTAACTTCTAAATGCTGGAGAATTCCTTTTTCTTAGTTTATCCTCGCCAGTATAAGATTTCACAGATTAGCAGCCATCCCCTTGTGTTAGGAATCATACACAGATGGTCTGGGTGCCGTATTACCTGATTATAAACACTAACTACCGCTGAAACAAGCATTGAAACGCTTTAGTAGCTTTGTAAAAACGACACTAATTGTTCAGAGCCTCTTTGCTTGTATGATCCACTATGGCAATCCAAATATTATCTATCAAGCCCTCATCAAAGTGCTTATTAAACATTGTTGGGGTTGATCCCCAATTAAAAATTAATTGAAACCAATTATCAGATTATATAATTTGGTTAATTATGACTAAAAATTTATTTAGCAACCATCGCTAAACAATAGATTGCTTAACAACCTTCAAAATACTAATTGGCAAGTGAGATGGATAATGTGGTCAACCAAAATTCCAACACCAACATAGTGCCCTCCCAATGCGTGGTGGCTCCCCCTTTTGGGTTGGGCACCACTAGTGTTTAAAAACCTAGTGCCCTCCCATGCTCCAACCTTTGCTCCCGCCTTTTCATCTTCTATGGGTGCTTGTTACCAAATGCTGAAAAGGCAATCATTGAGATGAACTCCGCTGCCTTTGCTCCGGCAGGGTTTATTGACTTTTACTCCTTTAAAGGCTACTTTGGTATTGGATTCACCTTCAGGGGGATGCGGCTGTGGCTGCAACTACACCATTAGGTTTTTGAAGATATCACATTCCCACAACTTGTACACGCCTCCCTACCAATACCACAATGGTGGTATCTTTTTAAAAACTAACTTTGCATCTCTCCACCCAGCTTCTTAATGATGCGTTGATGTCAGGGCTTTTAGACTATGGCACCAACCCCATTCTCTACTTCACTATACCTACCAGTTCAGCGCACCATGCTGCCCCTCATGCCACTGCTACCCTCAACCCCTACCACAAACATATTTACCATCAGATCCCCCTGCATGCTCACCTGGCTTTGGCGCCAGATCAATTTTTTACTAGGGTCAACAATGGTAGACACTTGTCCCATCTGTTTTACCTTAGATCATAACAAGAAAACCTGCCCCCATACGCTTACAACGCTCCACCATCTCATATAAGGCTGAGCTGGCTGCTTCTGAATGGAGAATTTTGCTGCCCCCTCCACCCCAGCCCACTTAATCGCTGGGCCAGCACAAAGCTACTGACCTCACTAAATCTCCAGCCACCCTCATCAACCTAAAAATGAACCAGCCAATGAGGTCAGGCTTGGACTACTGCACCCACACATGCGCCATCACATTTGATCATCCATACCCAACTTCCCACTAATGCCTCATTTTGAATACCCAAATTCCATGGGAACTATTGGATGAGGTTAATAAATTAAGTGTAGTTGTTTCTTCCTCCCCCAATGAAATAAAATTTAGTTAATTTTTAAGCCCTGACTTTGATGCTCAATCCAACACCAGGCAGTATATTTAAAAATAAATTCCATACCATTACTTAGTGACCATCAGCTTGCCGTTTTTTGGCTTCATCTTCTGAAGATATTACACTGTATGATGCCAACTGTTAGACTTTACATTAATTTATATGAAGCCTCAACTTTAGGGTTATGATATATCAATAACTTTAATTAATGTTAATTTACTATTAATATGAACAAGTTTATATAATTATTTAATATTTGATTGGGGTTAAGTCCTGATATTACTATCATTTATCTACAGATGTTTTATCAGGACTAGTACCCAAAATTGTTAATACTCTTATATTCTAAAGCACTAAGCAATTTACCATAATAACACTGAGTTTATGACCTAATAAACTACAAATATATTGCCCTGATCAGTGCTCCACCAGCCAATGAGATATGGAAAAATGCCTAAGATGAGTTAATAACATCTTAATAAGCCTGAGGATGTATTCAGTGTTTAAATCCTCTATTCACCTCATTAACCACCTTACGTCACAAATTATGCATTATCTATTGGCTATATGATAAAAGATAATGGAACTAGCTAAACTGTGTTAATATCATATGACAACATTACAGCCTTTAACAAGGAATCCTTATCTACTTCAACTATAAACCTGGACTCTGCCATTGCCTCCTGTCTTTTAAATTAATTCATGGTATTTTTGTTGTACTAACTCTTTTTAATAAATTAACTTTTACAGCCTATAAATTAAAAAATTTAAAGTAAAGTTCTCTAGGACTGAAATATGTCCATAATAAAAAATTGCTAGGAGCCTCTGAACCTTTAGAGAAGGTTAAGTTCTGACCCAGGTTTTTCTTCCTGACACCTCCAAGTAACCAATCATTTGACCTCAGTTTGTTTCCTAGAGAGTGCAAAACTGAGATCTGGTGCTCACTACAGGTGCACTCTGAGTTGCCACTGTGAAAATGTTGATTACCCTTAGGACAACATATGAAGTCAAACAGGATTTAATGATAAAATGAAGCCTTTCTACCTTGCAGATATGAGCTGGATTTACCACTGGGAATTTGATCAAACTTGAACCTACCTTGATATTACGGGTGCTGTGGTCAGTTTAAGCCATGCACTAATTGAAATGATGATGACAGCAATGGAAAAAATGATATGTAAAATCAAATTGGTAAGCGATGTGCATTAGTGTAAGAACAGATTAATTTAATCAAGTATTATGCCAAAGATGCTGCTAAACAAATTGCAGATATTGACTAAGAGTTCAAAAATTATGAAGCGGCAGATGAAGGATTGATATAGTTTAGTATCCTATGAGAAATGTGTTACTATTATTCTGATGCTGGAGCAACTCTTGAAAGAGCGCTGCCAATATAATCACCTACCCCATAAAAGATCTGGTATAAGTTACTAAAACTTGATCCTATCTCAGCTAAACCAAACGGATTCTCACTGTCCTCTCTAGTTTCCTTTTACAAAAATCTCCAAGAAGGACCTGGCCTTGCTACAGATAACAAATCGTATGTTACTGATGCCAAAGTCCAAGAAAACCTTGTTATCACTTTGTGGCTGAGCCATAGCCTCTCAACAAGCTAAATGGAGCAGACAAATTACATGATAGCTGTTATAAAACTGGCAATATAGGTAATATCTGCTGTAATAGTTGCACAGGGTTGAACCCACTGAGCAATGGATTAACGCTATGGTTATCGCTGTTGGGAATTTTGCCCATATTCCCAGCCTGCTAGATTACCTAGTGTTGCTAGGAGAAGATTCCCTAAGGCGAAGTGAATCAGAAATTGGTTGGCCCAAATTTTGGAGGAGCTACGTTTGGGGGATTTTGGGATATTTGCCTGGTCATATACGTCAGGGATTGATCTGGATGAATACATAATATCTCATTGGGTGGAGTGGCCAACGAAATAGGGGCATCTGATAGTGATTAACTATCAGGCGTACTGATTTGATCAGTTGGGTTTCATCACTGACTAATTGGGAATGAATAGTGAGTTGCAAGGAGAGTGATGCCACCTGCAACTAGAAAATTGATTGGTTGGTGAAGTGACCTGCCATAATGGGTAAAAAGTCCCATTACCTAAGCAAGTTGTTAGCCAATTATGGTTGGTTCACTTGGATCAAGAGGAAAACGTCAGGGACACGTTTTCAACTCTTTCCATTTGAGGTCTTGAGGATGTCCAATGACGGAATCCTAGCCAGGATGGGGAAGACCATCGCTGTTGAGATGAGGAAGGGTGATTTAATGGCAGTGGCTGCCATTTCATCGAAGAGGTGTCAACCAAAGATTAGATGGCCAAATTCCCTACTATATAATTCCCTAGGATTCACTATAATAAAAACATTGAAAACCCAACATTGAAAAATACAAATTAAGGACCATTTAGTACTAAAAAAAATACAGATTAACAGACATTAAAACATTATTATCAGTTTTATTAGCAATATTGTTGATTCAGTTATAGTTAGACTATCAGCATCCAGTGTGAAGTTCCATCTCAAGGATATTATTGCAGAAGGCAATAATTGGAAGGCTCTCAGAGAGAAGAGTAGAGATCTGAGCGGGGATCTAGAGATGAAGGGAACCACAAGCAGGGAAAGCTGCCAACTGTGTGTTGGGCAAAAATAGACTGTCATCAGGAGATCTTGACGAATATTGGGCGGACAGTAATATAGGGGACAAATCCCTATGAGTACGGCTTATCAAGTATTTAATCAGAAGTACTGGCCAAAGCGTTGGGCAAAATAATAGCTCAAACTCAACTACGGATAATAATCTATACTACTATTGGATAATATACTCTATACAACGCGAGGTGCACGAGGAAATTGAACCTGTGCAGTAAAAAGGTTACTGGATTAATGACCAATAATCAACTCAAAAGTAAATTTTTACAATCGCCAATCCTAAGTAAATCACAATAAAATTATATATAAGAAGCAGAAGCTTTTATGACACTACTTTATTTATTGATATATTAATTGCTGACTTCCAAAGCTGACCCCTCTTTTTCCTTACTATCAACTCTCCTCTTTTAGATAAAGACCTCCCTTTCTTGTCTGCCCAATATGCTCATATCTTCGTTGTTTGTTGGACAGTTTTTGACCCTTCAGCTTAGCTATTATTCATTTGCTGGAACTCGTTTGGTTTTGCCTCATCATTGGAGGCTCTGACAAATATTCATGCTGGAAAGACATAACCTTTTCGCTTACTTCAAGGCGCTCAAATATCCCTATACTTATTAAATTGGTTTTATGGATATCAGCCAATTTTCTACAACCGTTTAGAGCTTAACATCCAGTCATATCAACATTGCAACATTACCTTCCATTTATTGGACAATAAACCTCCTAATACTTGTACGCCTGAAGGAGCTTTGCATGTACTCAATTAACAATTTGACCACTTGTGGGGTCCTTGATGATTTAAGCTTCAACGCACATTTTCTCTTTAATATCAAATGGCCCAATCCAGATAATAGCTAGTTTATGCTTCCACCTAAACCCATGCTTATAGTGTAATAAGACAAGTTTTCTTTCTTGAACTTCCCCTAGCCCACTATGATGTACCTGGTCAGAAACCTGGTTATTGATCTTCTTAGCCAAACTAAAGTTAATGCTTCCATTTGCAGCTTGATTAAGGTATTTTTCAGAGTTGTTAGATAGCGGTGTGGGACCACTCCATTAGTATCTTCTACGAAGGCATAAAGGAGTGCGGGCAGGGCAGGGTGCGATCCATAGAGCAACTGGAAGGGGCTCTTTCCCATCGCAGAATGGTAGCTAATATTGTAGGTGAAGACGGTGGTGAAAAGGAGACTACTCCGAAAAAGGGTCTATTCATTACCAACTTCTGTAGTATATTCACCAGGGCCCCATTAAACCAGTTTGACCATTCCATTGGATTTGGGGTGATATGAGGTTGTTAGAACCTCATGGATGGCCATCATTTCATTTAGCTTGGGCAGATTGTGGAAGGCGAAATTAGTTTCGTTTTCAGTAAGGATAAACTGAGGGCAGCCATGTTACTGAATTATAATTCCATTAAAGACTTAGCCACAGTGACTGCCCCAGATATTGTATTGTCCATGCCTCAACCGACCTGGTAAAGTGGTCAATTGCCACCAGAATATACTTAGACCAGTTTGCTCCTATCAGCAAAGGCCCAACAATGTCAATGGATACAGTGTACCAGGCAAAATGAGGCTTCACCGGCTGATAAGAGGTCTTCTGGTGGAACGGCTTTTCCACTTGGCACTGGTGGCAGCAAGAAATCGTTTTGAGCACATCAAAGTACATGCTCTCCCAATAGCACCAAGGTCACAAAAATTCCAGTGTCTTGCGTACTTCACCATGTCCAACTGCTTGGTGCGCACTCATAATAACATTTGGTCGGGTGGAAGGTCTTGGGAAATTCTCAGTGGTGTCTCCTATCCAGTTGTACAACTCGCTGTTTTTCTGGAACGTATTGGCCCTCATTTCATCTAATGCCTTGATTACTTGGGGAAGTTTGTTGGCATATTCCCACAAAGCATTTTATCATACATAATATTGCTAAGTTCTGCCATATTGGTGATTGTTGATAATCTTGAGAGACAGTTGCATTTTGATGTTTCACCCCTGGCTGGTGTACTATCTGAAAGTCATAAGTTTGAAGCTTCAGGGCCCATCACACGAGCCGCCCTTCAGGTTTACAAAGATTCTGCAATCAACACAAATATGCATGATCTGTGGCCAATGTGAATTTAACCCTGTGGAGGTAGACCTAGAACTGTTTATAACATATATTACCACTAAGAACTCCCACTTGGTCACAGTGTAATTCCGTTCATGACAATTTAAGCTTTGTCTACAAAATATGGCGAGGTGCTCCACACCGTCATCATCCTTCTGGGATAATACTTCACCTAAGATGGAAAATGAAGCGTCCATTTGCACAATAGATTTCTTTTTGAAATTAGGGTATTGCAAAACTGGCGCTAGTCAATGCAGTCCACAAGACAACAAAAATGTTTTTACAACATTCAGTCCCGTAAAAGGTAGATTTTTAGCATTAACTCAAAGAGCTGTGCCCCAATACAGTTCAAGTTAGGGGTGAACCGCCGGTAGTAACTGACCATTCCCAAAAACACCCAAATATCCCGCTTATTACCTGTCCAAGTCATCTTACATATAGCTTCCACCTTTGCAGCTGAGGTTTGAGTCCTTTGGAGTCTACCACAGACCTGAGGTAATCCAATTGCTTCTTAGAAAATTGTCACTCTTGAGGCTTGATTTTTATATTAGCATCAGCAAGTCAGCGGAACACTTGTTCTAAGTGGTCACAATGCTCCAGGAATGTCTGAGAGAACATATTAATATTGTAAAGGTAGAC
The DNA here is from genome assembly GCA_022478985.1 of Massospora cicadina. Classification (NCBI taxonomy): domain Eukaryota; kingdom Fungi; phylum Entomophthoromycota; class Entomophthoromycetes; order Entomophthorales; family Entomophthoraceae; genus Massospora; species Massospora cicadina. The sequence goes on along the minus strand of JAKSZP010016283.1, from coordinate 8,801 downwards.
TAGAACGTAGGATAGCTTCAGGTCACCCAAGATAGTGTCCATCGCCTGCTGGAACGTAGCTATGGCGTTGCACAACCCTTTAGGCATATACATGTGCTGGAACTACCCCTTTGAGGTGATTATGGCGCATTTCTACCGTTCTGCCACTGGCAACTTGATCTGCCAGTACCCCAATATCAAGTCCATGGCAGAAAAATAGTTGGCACCGTCCAGCCGGTCTAGAGTGTCATGACTTTGGGGAAGGGGATAGAAGTACTTTTTATTTAAGCTGTTGAGCTTCCAGTAGTCAATTACTACCCAGTTCGTGCTGTTTTTCTTTTTACAATTAAGACTGGCGAAGCCCATGGACTCTTCAACAGTTACAGCATTCCTTGCTCCAGTAGCTTCCTTATTTCCTCTGTAACCACTTATTCTGCTGTCTTTAAATGGCGGATTGGCCGAGATCTAATGAGTGGATGGTCCCTTTTGTACAGCTGATGAACAACATTGTGTGTTCCCCCAGATCATGATCATCTACATAAAAATCTCTTGATATTTTTTATATAAAGCTATCACACGATCTTTCTGCTCTTCTGATAATACTGTTAAATGTTTCCTTGGGACCACCACCGTTACACTGGGCTGTGACTTGACAGGGAGGCTGAAATCATCCAGCAATCAAAATTCATGAAAGCGTAGAACCTCCTCAATGGGGGTCAAATGAAGTTATACTATTACTTGGTGTCAGCGGACCTGTAACGGTTCTTTCTGTAAATTTGCTAACAAAGCCCTGGATCTTCTTGTGTCCAGGAAGGATGATGTCTGGAGCTGCTTGGGGCTCTAACCATGACTGCTGGTAAGGCCCAATGATCTCCCCATAAAACCTTCAGTGTATTTAAACCTCAAGATTGGTACTCATTATGACTTGATGACCAGAAGGGATTGTTATGGTTCCAGAAACTCGGAGGGGCATCCCTTGATACTCGTATATCTGTTGAGGGAAAGCTTGGGTTTTACTTTTTAATCAATGGTAGCAAATAGGGATTACACCGTCGCAGTATGCAAGATTGACCTGCCATATATGGACAGGATCCTTTGGCACTCCGCTGGTGGTAAAATAAATTGGGATCTGCTGTCCCAGTACTTGAGGATCTCCTTCCCCATATTAACTACTGCGCCAAAGTGACACATGAAGGATGTTCCAATAAGCGGGTCATAAATCTTATTCAGTAGCACAATTGCTGGGGCTAAAACCACAATCAACCCAGATTGTAAGGGTAGCGCAATGTACACTCCCTCTGAATTTGTGGTTTCCACTCCAGCATTCCCAATCACTATTTGATGCTCTACATCAGGCTTTAACGCTAACTTAGCTATCAACTTAGTGGAAACTATGCTGACAGGGGCGCTAGTGTCTACAATGGCACGGATTTAGATCTTTGCTATAAAAATGTCACAATATGTACAATCAAAATGTGAAGAGCTTGACTATTCACCACATAAATGTTTAAAGAGTCTTTTTTTTCAAAAAAATTCACAACCCTCATGCCGATTAGGGGATATTATGCAACAATAGTTTCTACCAGAAATAGTGCTGGATACGTTTTTTAAGGTAGGAGCATCAGAGGAAGGTCCAGGTTCATCCCCAAATTTTGGTCAAAGATCTAGCAGATAGAGTTTTGGTTTTGCCTGGAGGCCCCCTTCCACCGCAGCAGTTTTTACTTGTGCCCAAGTCAGCACATGGACCTCCTCAGATGGCTGCTGATATAAAAATATGTCATTGAACTGAGGGACTTTAGCGGAATATACTTTATTAGGTTTGGTTGGGATAAGTTGGTTGGAATAGTGGAAGTAGAGGGTCCCATCTCTACTCCGCTCTGTCTTTTTCCTGAATGCACTGGTCTGACTGCACAAAATGAACCTGCAGCTTAGGAAAGTTTAGCGCAAGATGCCAAGGATACCCACACCCATAACATTTTGGCTCATGAAACTCCTGTACTTGGTTGTTATGAGAAGGCCCAAGCAATAGTTAAACTGCTGGTTGTAGTTTGGCTGACAATGAGGCGCATAGTTAAGATAGGGCTGAAAATTTTTAGGTGAAATATAAAATTGGATGAGATGACCCGCTCAAAGAAGGATGCCCCGCTACAACCCCAGATGGGTTCTGTTCCACATTGGGTGGATTAAAAGTTTCCAATAGTTGTCTCAGGCATTTGACAATTTTAAGCAGGGGTACATCATCCTACAAGACTGGGGCCATAGCATTTGAGATCATGGTATGGCTTCACTGCAGCGGACATTGCAATCCCCATGTCAACTTTGGTTAACATCCCTGCTCCTACTAACATGTGTTTTTCAGCAGTGAAGTGGTCAGCAAACTCTGTAGAGACTCATTCCGCTGAAACCCAATAGTTAAAAACTCAGCTTTTTATTGTGACATCTTTGCTACGCCTCCAAACAACAGCCGCACTGTGATTAGATCTCCTGATAGATAACAGGGCTGTTTGGGAGGTAACATGTAACTTGATCAGCACTTATGACATCCAAGGCGGAAATTAACAACTTGGCCTTGTGCCAATATTAAAGCCTCCTCCACTGCAAATTTGAACCACTCAAAAACCCCATGTATGTTTCTATCACAGTTAAATATGGGCAGTTTATTGATGCAAACCCCTCCTCCCTATTAACCATATTTAATTTACACTCTGCGCAGTGTAGCCGCTCTGCAAAGTCAACCAAGCAATCAGTGAGTTTTCTGGCTTGGCAACCAACTAGAGGCAATTGGTTGAAGACCTTATCAAGCTGATCCAGTATACCCTTTCATTTTTGAAAAAGCATTGCTTGAGTCTGGAGTTATGTATATAAAACAAGTTTTATTATACATATTGGGATAACTCAATAAACTGAAAAAGCGCCCCATCAAGTTGAGCCAGTTGCGCCATTTACTTGGCGACTATAAGGCTTGGTTGTGGTTGGTCAATGAGCTCTCTGTAGTGAGTAAGCTGTTATAAAATTGGCAATATAGGAATATCCTCTTTAAGAGTTGCACAGGGTTGAACCCACTGAGCAACATATTAACAATATGTAGATCTCCAATACTAAGTAAATTACAATAAACTTTTATATACAATAAGCAATTGCTTCCACAACACTACTTTATTTATTTGATATATATTAATTGCTGACTTCAACAGCTGACTCCTCTTTTTCCTTACTATTATCTCATCTTTCTAAATAAAGACCTCCCTCTTTTGTATGCCCATTCCGCTCACTTCTTCATTTTTTGTTGGTCTTTTTCACGCTTTGAATTAGCTACTATTCATTAGCTGGAACTTGTTCAGTTTTGCCTCATCATTGGAGGCTCTGAAGAATATTCATATTAGTAAAATATAACTTTTCGCCTTATTTCAAGGCGGCCAAATATTTGTATACATATTAAATTGTTTTTGACAGATATCAGTTAATCTGCTTTACCCTTTTAGAACTTATCGTCCAGTCATATCAATATTGCAAAAATTGTAAATGCTTGTTTACCTTGGAACTCACCAATATAAATTGAGATAGATAAAAAAACTTCTTTATTCTTCAGTATACTTTCCTATAGACCTTAAATAATTTTGTTCATATGAAGATTTTATAGATTTCTTTGTTATTTAAGATAAAATGTAAATTTCATTATAAGAGATTGGTTTTATCAATAAATTATATTATCCAGTTTTAAATTTGCTAAGCTCTAATAAGAACTTTTTTGCAATTTACTAACTCTACAATGCAACTAACAATACATGAGCATATAAAATCCCTCCTAAATACTTTCACAATTTCACAATTTGGAACTATATCTTTTTTATATCGTCTTTTCTGCCTTATTAAGATAAACTATTGTAGTGATTTAAGAACACTTACTTTAGACGGTACTCTTTAATGATATACATGCTTTGGACTATTTTAATTTTTTCAAGAGGAACTCACAGCAAAGGCCTCATGTGACCCATTCTCCTTAAAAACTACATATGTGATACACCACAGCTATCTCCACTTCTTAAAGACTAGCATGCAGTTATTTTGACTCAGCTAAATGGTAGACTTATTTTTTACACATATTACAAGCTTAAAAAGTTTTATCCTGGCTTCCCTAAGTTTTATGATTATTTTAGATCAATTGCCACTTATATTAGATCTGTTTATAAACATGGCAACCATAATACAACAATGGATTACAAAAACGGTTCAATTTTTAGATTAATTAAAATAGGAGTTGATATTTAACTTGACTTTGATTCCTAAAGCCATAAGACCAGCAGATAGTTGATGAGAGATAATTTCTTGTATTGCAACAAACATCTCTGGCACACTCAATTTTCTAAAATAATGAAGTTTTATTGACTTTACTGAGATTCACTTAACAAATTATGTCTTTTTAGATATAAAGCTAACAACAGGGTATTGCTAGTATTGAGAGAATCAGGTGGAAAAGCTGCATTAGGTGCTAAGACATTGTGTTCAATAGCGTATACCTGTAAGAAAAAGAAGGCAGGTGCATATAAAGACACATTGCAACCAGCCAAATTTTTGTTGCAATAGAATGTAGTGTTGTAATAATGTACAAACCACTTAAAATATTGTGAACTGTAAGCAGTACCTTAGCTCTTTTTTTAAACTGTTAATTAATATTGGTCAAAACATACTTTAGCCTACAACTATTTATAATACTACACCATTAGTTTTTAATTATTGCAGAAAAAGTTTTATCTAGATACAACCAGTATGTCTCATAATACTATTCCCTTATTAATTTGATGATTTATCTGTCCATAATTAAAGGCCAAATTGAATTAGTGATCAGAGAAATTTGAAAGGGTGTAATGCATTATAGAGGCTCAGTATATCCAAAAATTTAATTTATTCCAATACTGTATGTAGACATGTTCTGAGGTTACTTCATGCTTGTTGGTAAACACTTTATGACCATTTCAAGATAGTCATCATAGAAAGCTTTTATATCTCTATCTTGATTTTGAAGCATATATATTAAACGTACCACTATACTAAATGGTCTAAATGCTTATTTATAACAATTTTACTAACCTATATGCAACCATATTTCTATTCAACAGTCTCACATTGTCAGGGACTAGGATCTTGTTATCCTTGTTGTAGTAGCTAAACTTAAAATAGCGTGCTTAAGGCTACATGATTAGCATTTCAAAGATACTAAGCGCTTTAAAGAGTATGATATGGTGGGTAAGATGGCGTGGGAGCTGCACACATATAGGACTTCTAGCTGGGACTAAAAGACAGGTGTTTGGTGCAATATTGGGTGAGTCAAAACTTTTATAATCAAAATAATAGTATTATGCATATAATATTAAGGTTTATTGACCACAAAGATCAACTAAATAATCTATGGTATTATATACCATTTTATCTTGGTTACTAATTAAAATATTGCATATTTTGTGTAAATATTTTTTCCTTAGGTTTGTAACTGGACACCAGGGCATAACTTTTCAACTTAGTAGTAATTGAGTTAAACTCCACTAATCTAGTGATTTTCTAACTAATCTCACTTTAAACATATTTTTGATTTGTTAGATCTATTTTGGGGTATCTAATATAGCTCTCATGTTAGGCTCTTCCCTGAAACACATGCTGCAGCAAATAAATATCCCAAGTAGGTATTGTTTTGGTTTTATAATGCAAGGAATATGATAGCCCACTAATTAGAAATTTAACTTATAATCCCTTTTTACACCTAGATAAACAACCAAAACAAAAGAGAACATATATATCTAATCTATAAATTTTTAAAGATAGCTATACTTACCATAAAAATTGAGAAAGGCAAAGCTGATGTATGTACTAACAATTGGGAACAAAGCCAAAAAATTGTATCTACTTTCATCCAGAAATTAATAGACATAGAAAAACTCAATGACCTTACTCAAAATCAGGTTGAAAGTGGATTAGGACATTCAATTAAGATATAAAGATTGAAACATTTCAATTCTAAATCAAGCGCATACAGATGCAATCCAAGAACCTAGAGATGTAACAAATTTTAATATATACTTATTGCTTTACATGAAGCTTTTTGTTGACCTATTGTAATATGAAGCAAAAAATTGGGAAACTATATAGTTTTTATAAAGTCTTTTAAACATGTCAGACATTTAAAAGTTGTTGAAACCCTAGCAGTGGCTAATGCACGCTAGTGCTAATTGCACAGGATTTGATAATTTACAAGAAGAAGGAAAGTAACAACTTTCTACTGCTTTTGCAAAAACAGAGGATTTTATCACCACAGGAAGAAAAAAAGTGAAATTTTAATACATGGTTTTTATCAGTGATATTGATGGGGTCAAAAGTGAAACCTCTCAATATCTCAATGCTTGGTATTATAGTGTTGAACCTTGAAGTTTGAATTTATCTTAGTAATGTCCAAATTAGGATATATAGGGTTTCAACCTATTAGATCTCTCAAAACTCACTTTGCTTCAACAGAATGGCTGATGAAGGGTCAATAGTAAATAAGACCAGTCCATTAGGCAAGTATTTTATATATCAGAACCAATCACCATGAGGGAAATTTTTACACCTGGTGAGACCCTCTCTGAGGCTATAAAAGGAGGTGGTCCCCACATAGGTGGTTTACAAAAATGGTTAATGGGATGGGGAGGAACCTCAAATGGACTCCCTTGATTCTGCCGCATGATCAAAGCAATCCAACTATTTAAACTCGTTATATCTGGCCAAGTATTATTAATAAAAGTATTTAAATTTAAATTTATTGCGAGGAAGGCTGACCAAGGGATGGACACTTCCAAATATGACTCAGGAAAGACAAACTTAGTACCAGGGGAGGCACCCCAGAGAAGCGATGCTATCTCTTGTTGCCAGCGGGAACGCCACTTATGGGGAGGGGGAGGGGACGTGTGAAGGGGCCATAGCCACTATTGAGCACGTGTGGAGGAAGGGGTCTGATTTGATGAACCAGACTGGGAACCAGGAGGAGACCAGCTGTTGGCAATGTGGTGGGAGGTATCCAAATATCCACGCTTGAAAGTGGTCCACCAAATGAGACTGGAATCTGTGGACAGTTTCTGGGAGGGTGGGGGTGGAGCCTGCAGTGGCATCTAAGACAATCGTGTGGATGGTCCACATGGCGATTGCAACCACCAGAGCATGGAGGGAGGGTGGAAGGGAGGAGGCCATTGATAGAGCAAACATATCTCTTGACAGACTGAAGGGATGCGTTTGATCCTGGCCCAGCAGACGTTGAACTTCAAAGCATATCACTTTAGAGGTGGGGCACTTCTCCAGGCAGTGGAACAGCGTTCCATACTGGCCGCACACGACACAGGATGAGTGTAAAGCGTTAGAGCGCTCAGCTGTATGATACACCTGCCTCAGACAGCGCCACACATGGGAGCGGACTTGAGGCTGCAACAGAGGATGGTGTGCTTCCAGATAGTTTTTTTGGGTCTCAGTGGAATAAGGGATGTCCATCATGTCCAGGTAGTCCACCCTGGATAGGACTTGGGGTCGAATGATCACGCACATTTCATGGATGGGTAGCCCCTGTACCTCTTGTGTGAACTGGGAAGAGAGGGGCGGCCTCTTTGGTTGTATGTCCACTTTCCAATACAAATTCTCCACCTGCGCTTCGCATGGAGAGTAGAATTGTTTGTAGTGGGTTTTAGTCCCGTGAGGACCTGTGGCCGATGTGTGTGATGCGAGGTATTTCATCAGGTAGTGGGGGTTTGATGGATTATTGAGGCCCAAGGCTCAGGAGAAGTTGGAGCAGGCCGCGCGGGACCAGTGTTGGGATGGGAGTGTAGGAGCGGTGACAGCTGCGATCCAAGTGCCTAGGATCTTGGCAGCATGGGCTTTGAAGTCAAGCAGGCCCATGCCACCTTGATGATGAGGCCAAACATGACTTAGCCATACTGGTGGAGGGCGGCCTGACCAAAGCCATCCTTGCAGCAAGGCATACAGGGATTTGAAGAAGCTTGGGAGAAGGATATGGGCACCTAACCAGACTTTGGATAGGAGCATAGAGTTGGCTAGAACAACCCTGCCAGTGAGGGGTAGGGTGGGCTCTGAGAGAGGCGACTTGCTTCATCACGTTGTCCAGTATATGGCACTCATTACTGCTGACGCGTATCTGCCTGCCTCCATCCACACGCCCAGATGGCACACCGGTCCCATGGTAGGACGTGGCACAAAGGGGAGCACCAGTGGAGGTGTGTGGAGTTAGTAAGGCGTGGGCGAGCAGATGGGCCGGTTGGGAACTAATTGCTGGGGCCCAGCTTTTCTGAAAGAAGGAAGATGATTTCGGTTTTGGAGGTGTTCAGCGTTGCGTTGCTTACTCCGGGAATATTCTGGATGAGGGCTTCAAGCGCGCATGCCTCTTTATTATTAGACACCCCCACTACGCAATAATCTGCAAATGCCATCATCTTGACTGGGGTTTGGCCTGGCACATGGACCCCAGTGAGTTGGGCATTCACATTTCGCAGTAGTGGGTCAAGGCTGAAGTTGTATAAGCGTGGGCTGAGGGGGTCCCCTTGTCGCAAGCCCCTTTGAGGGTGGACTACTCCCATTAGGAAGCCTGGCCACGCACTGCCATTGTTGCAGATTCTGTGAGCAGCATCACCCAGTTGATGAAGCGGGGGGGTAGGCGAAATTGATGGAGGCAGGCCCTTAGGTATTTCCAGTTTACTCTATCATAGGCCTTTTGTTGGTCCAAGAATACCAGTGCTCCTGAGGCTGTGGACTGACATGCATTAGCCACGGAGTGCACATTATCCCAAATCGAC